>CAUJRU010003330.1:28200-51624 GCA_963277665.1 Viscum album | reverse complement strand
TGATACCACAAAATCGGCATTAGACATGAGTTTGTGACATACTGTTTCGGTGCGGATGTGCGTCGGGTTACGCTGTTCCGCAAGGACGCGTTCGCGCGTGCACCCGTCAACCCGAGGGGATGGGCGCGCGGCTTGTTGTCCCGCAGTCCCGCTTTCCAAGGGCGGGCGGCATTCGTCCCTTATTCAGGGGCGTCTGCTCCTTGATCGAAACCGGGATGATGGGATGTCGGCTCCTCCTTCCTTGGACGTCTCCTCGGAACTCGTCGCCTAATCCGGGTCTCCCTCATAGATTTAAGACATGCTCGTGAATCTCGTTCCCGGCGCCATATCTTCATGGACACCGGTTAATTACGCTGCTTCCGCCCGGACGCTCCAAGGAGTCTGGTCGGGGCAGCAACCTGCGGTGAGAGGGCCGGGTGGCTCTGGGTGCTGGGGGCGTGTCGTAACACTGCGGCTCTGCACGTCTGTCTTCCGTCCCTAATAGGGCTTCTCGAAGGCATGATGGCCTGAGGAATCCCGTACTGGGTGCGGGGAACTGTGTCACCTGAGTTTTTCCTCAGCTTCCCATGTTTAACACGGGGTATGCCGCGAGTTTAACGTCCAGCGGGGACGGCATCGGACTGATCAACACGAAAAGTGGATCAGATGACAGAACACCTTGCGGGGAACCTCCGACGCTGGGGCCAGCGCATGGGCGGCTTCCCAAGTGATATGGAGTGGAGTGAAGTGGCATGACCCCACCGGGATGTGGCGGCCCGGGTAAGGATCAGGATGGATGATGGAGTGAAGAGCTTGGACCCCGTAGAGGCTTCCTACGTACCGCGCGTTAGCACGGATCAAAGTCAATGTAGTTCGGGTATACAGTTTAGCGTCATGCTGGACGTCGGCAAGCCGACTCACGAAGGGGTCGAGGCCGCCAGGCGGAGGATTGAACCGAACCACCTCGCACAGAGGGGGATGGAACGGCCGGGTGGATCACAGTTTCACGTCATACTGGACGATGAAAGGAGAAATGGAAAAAGGGGCTGTGGGGAGGCACAATGGAGATACACACGGGCAGTCTCACACAGGGGCGGATTCATAGGTGAATCGACGCAAGCGTGGACCCTGGAGGGGTCCACTGATGGACGAACCGACGTGAATACGACCGGGACGACCAGGTGGTGGGCTTGAACCTCAGGGAGGCTTCCTACGTACCCTGTTTAGAAGACAGGGATCAAAGTCCACGTAGTTCATTCTGTCAGGACTTACGCACTTGAGGCAGCCCGGATGCGGCAAAACTCAGTTGGAAGGGACTTGGACCGAAAGCAGAAGACACCTCGATCCCAGTCACAACCTCTACTAGCTTCGGCAGTGGGGAGGCGCAATGGAGATACACATGTGCAGCCTCCCACGAGAAACTAGGGGTTTGTAATACCCTGCCCCCGTAGGGAAAAGCCACTCCCATTAAATCGTCCCAAAAGCGGGACAATCCCGACATCCCTGCAGAGACGAGTGGGTGGGGGCCACATCCAAACCGGGGGAAATCCTGCGTGCAGGGCACGGGGTCGGACGAAGCGGACGGTTTAACGTCTTGCCGGACGAAGTACAGTTTAACGTCGTGTGTTGAGGACGAAGCGGACGGTTTAACGTCTTGCCGGACGAAGTACAGTTTAACGTCGTGTGTTGAGGACGAAGGTGCTTGGCAGTTTAACGTCTTACAGCGCGGACGTGGTACAGTTTAACGTCATGCTGGACAAAACACTTGGCAGTTTAACGTCTTGCAGCGCGGACGATATGCTAGGCAGTTTAATGTCGTGCAGCTTGGACGTATGCAGTTTAACGTCGTGCAGGACGTTGGTGGCCGCCGATGGGTCCGTGTCACTTCGCGCAAGCCTGGAGGGTCGCACGGAAATACAACGCACGGTGCGGGCACCCAGGATGAAAATCATCGGGCGCCACGCGGGCGGGTACCCTCATGGGGTCAAGGGGGGCGACCCTGGCGGATTGCGCGCAAAAGAGGAGCTTTGCGCGCAAAACGGCAGGTCGGCGCGCAAAACGGCGGGCTGACGCGCAATTGGGCCGACCCTTTGCGCGCGGATGATTGAGATTGCGCGCACCGGGCTTCGGACAGCTCGCGGGGGCAACGGCTCATTCTCTAACGAATGGCCACTTTGAAGATGGGGGGTGCGCGCAATCGGGTTGGATTGCGCGCACCCGGGGGCAATTGCGCGCAAGAGGCTTCTTTTGCGCGCAAAGGCCTTCGGGTTAATGATTATTCAAAGGAAAGGAGCCAAGGGGATTGCGCGCGAAGGCGAACCCCAAGGCTCTATTGCGCGAAAGAAAGGCAGTTACCTGAAGATCGGCATTGCGCGCGGAAGGGGTTGGATTGCGCGAACGAGCGACGCTTCGGATTCTGGAAACCTTCAAAACGTTGGGGGTCGCCTTATATTTATAGGCAACCCCGGGCGCGGAATTCGGTCTCGGGCGCGGAATTCCCTTCGCGGGCGCGGAATCAGGACCCGGCGCGCAAGGGAGCCGCGCAGGCCCCGGGCGCGCAAAATAGCGCGCCGGCCCAGTGCATTGCGCGCATCCCGGGAGGATTGCGCGCCGCGACTCAACTTTGCGCGCGGGCCTCTGAAATTTCGCGCAAGTCCTCCGGGCCCTCCGGAACGTGCCTCTGACTCCAAATATCACTTCGCTTTCTGCATCTGGAGCTTCGTTTGGGAACAACGGACTTTTCCGGCGTCTACAAAAGCCCCCCCTCGGAATCTGATCGGCGAGAGGTCGCAACGATCGGGTTCCGAGGGAGACGCCGGAATGCCGAAGTCCTGGGCTGCGCGGGACTTAGGCGCGCAAAAAGGGGCGCCGGGCGCGCAATTCGCAGCCGCGGTCGCGCAATCGAGCGTTCCGCACGGCGCGGAATCCCGGCCTCGTCTATAAATAGGGGTCCAGGGTTCCGCGTTCCGTACACAGGCCTTCCGCGCGATAAGCTTCAATTCTCTCGAGCGCGAAATTGCCTTTTCCGGTCGCGAAATTCGCCCGATCGGCGCGCAAAACCATCCGGAATTTGCCTGTCTTTGCGCGAAAACCCGGAACTTTGCGTGACATTCTTCCCAATTGCGCACTGTCCACTTGGATTGCGCGCCCGCCTTCAAACTTCTCTACCAGCCTCGTCCGATCCCGCACGCTTCTTCCCTTAACCCGCATGACTCCCGGAACTTCTGAGATGGCCGCGCATCAAGGAAATGAGGGGGATGCCGCCACTCACAGGTCTGAGATGGCGACGAACGAGGAGGTTTACGGAGCCAAGGAGATTGCTTCCAACAATCAATCCTTGTTCGACTTACTAACGCCGGCCCAGAAGACATATCCACTGTCGGACAACCTGCCGCTCTGGAACTTCGGCATCCTAGATGAGGTTCCGGTGCCAGGGTTCGAGATTGATGCGCCGCGGACCTGGGTGGCCCGGGAGGACGAGCTTCTCCGCTATAACATCACCAACAATGGGCATCCTGCTAGGGAGACCAGACACTTGGATGTCTATGTCCTGAACCCGAGAACGCGAACCATTGATGGGGGTGAGCCTACTGCGGAGAATTCTCCAGCCCTCTACTCGAGCCTATATCGCCAGAGCGTCACAGACGACACCAAGGGCTGGCTGAAGGACTGGGACTTGCGGTCTGGGGGCAATTTCACCATCGAGTGGGCCTGGGCGTTCTGGGTACGCCACACTTGCGATCACTTCGCAGAGGAGCTGCGGTACATCGACCTGTTTGAGGCGGTGTGGACGTCGCAGTTCCACTTCTACCAGCAGTCCGAGCTCGGGCCGGAGCTGTTCACCCGATGGTCTCCAGATACCAACACCTTCCATCTTCACCATGGGGAGGTCAGCATCGGTCTCTGGGACATCCACTGCATCGGAGGTATCCCGCTGGAGGGCTACCATACGATGAGTTCCTGCCACCGAAGAACACCTGGGAGGACAGGTCACGGACTCCCATCCTGACCTGGCATCTGCTTGACCTGGCTACGCAGCGGCTCGGGATCAAAGACTTCCAGAAGGACACAGCCTACAAGGAGTGGTTCGGCCAGTTCTTGGAGCATGACCCGGCGGTCAAGATGCCAGGCAGGGGGAAGCGGTGCCCGACCGCAGCTCAGAGGAGCCGGAACGGGTCGTACTGGCGGGTCCTGGAGACGGGCGACTACCGCTCATGGGGGTACCGCGTCATCGAGGCCCGAGACCCAAATGTCCGGTACGCGGCGTTCCTGGCCGCCTTTCTGAGTGGGTGGCTCCTGCCAGTGCGGGACGCGAGAATGGGCGTTCGCCCGGCGACACTGGCGGTGGCGGGCGCTATGGCCGCCAACAAAAGATACAACCTCGGGGTCCCAGTGCTGTCGAGGCTGTATGCCATCCGGGGATGCATCTCACGAGGGGGGTCGCCACGAAGGATTTGTGGGCCCTTTCAGTTCTTCCACGGCTGGGTGGCTGCTCACCTCGGTGGGTACACGTTTCCGAACGCCATCATTCCTCCGGGCAACGGCCTGCGACCCTCCCTGCTGAACATCGCGGGGGTCGCTCTGATGACCCTAAGTGAGGAGGGCGTGAGGATTCGGATTGGCAATCATGCCAATTTCAACTTCAGTCCGTTCCCCACTCCCGTTGGCCAAATGATCGACAACGGGCAGGGTCCGCTGGAGTAGCATGAATACTTCCTGAACATGCGGGGCGGGGTGCTCGTGGCTCGGATCGACGGGAAGGTGATCTGCGAGCCTTACGTGCCAGCCCAGTTCGCCAGGCAGTTCGGGTGCATTCAGCGGATGCCGAAGAGGGTATTCACTGCCATCCGGGAGGAGACGAACCCTTGCGTCCTTCGCCATATGTGGCTGATGTTTGCCGCTTTCGGCTCTGGCGACGTCATCACTCTCCCTCCTACCGGGGTTGACGCAGGCTTGGCAACCGAGTATGCCGAACACTGGGCCATCGCGTACCCCGAGGGGCTTCTACGGAAGCTAGTTCGGTGGCTCGAGGTTACCCGTGCAGAGACCGGGCGTCAAGGAAGTAGGCGAGGCGCCGCCACACGGGGGAGAACGGAGGCGCGCCAAGCAGCGGAGCCGGCGCGGGCAGGGACTTCGGCGGCGGGCACATCGCGAGCTGCCGCTATGACCTCGGCGCCCAGAGAGGGGGCACGCGCGGTGGTCGAAGAGCGGCCCGGGAAGCAGGTGAGACGTCTGCTCGAACCCTCCCACGATGCAGTCTTTCTGGCGCTGTGGTCGGCCTGGATGACCCTGCGGCAGTCACTGGGGACCGACGCCATCTGGCGAAAAATTCTCCGAGAAGGAATCCATCTGCCAGAGGTCGGGCGCCTCCACATTGCCGACAGGGTGGACTTCAACCGGCAGTATGCGTATCTGACGGCCATGGACGATTACGCGCGCCAACGTGGTCAGCGCGCAGAGCCATCCCTTCTGGTGAAGGTGATGCTCGGTCTAGAGCCCGCTCCAGAACAGATGCCGCCGGAAGAAGACGACAGTAACAACGACTCCGAGGAAGAGGAGGAAATGGGGGAGGATGAAGGCTCCGAGGGAAGATCCCATCAGGGGAGTCCGCGGGAGAGCGACGAGGTGGCCGGCTCTGACGACGTTGATGTCACTGAGCTCCTCGAGGTCCGCTTCTATCCCTACTCAATCTGCTTCATCCATTCTCTTATGCAGCTTCTAACCCATTTCTCCATCTTTCTCAGGAGCGCACGGATGTTGGTCAGGCGTCCTCAGCGGGAGTAGGAGGGGCGCCAGCAGGACAAGGCGGGGGCCAGGCACCCATTATTGATTTGACAAGCGCGGAAGGGCCCCCTGCTGCAACTATTCCTGCGGCGGCCGGGATAGCGGAAGATGACGCTCTGACCTCCCGTAAGTCTCCTTACTTTACTGCTGGTGCCTGCCGTTGACGATCCGTGACTAACCATGGCATGCCCCGCGCAGTGATCTCAACATTGGAGGCTCGTCAGGTTGCCGAACCCGGGCCATCTACGAGTGGACCAGTGGTGGACATGCCGCCTGCTCCGGAACAGACTTCCCAAACCGAGCCGGCCCCACCGACTGCTGATCAGGGGGCTGCGGACGCCGGCGGTGCTGACATCGGAGAGAGTTCGGGGGCTGGAGAGGGTGTCAGCGCCGCTGGGGAGAGAGAAGAAGTTCGCCCGGATGTTGGGGAACCTATCCCTCATGAGGACCTCCCAGGGGCGGACCCTGCAGCAGACCTGCTGGCTACCTTCCCTGCCTACCGGCCTGCCGACCCCGAGGAGATGGACGACTCGGACGCGGAGGCGGTCGAGGAGAGCCGGATAGCGCGCCGAAGGGGGTGGAAGTGCATCCAGCGCTTCCTCAAGCGAGACCCATCGGAGTGGCTGGGGCGCATGGGGTCACTCCAAACCTGGCTGCGCTTCCTGTGTGCCGGGGGAGCTGATGCTCAACGCCTCCATCTGACGGTCCGTGATTTCATGGCCGAAAAGATGCGCGAGAGCCGCCAGCGTGCCGACGTCGCACAATGTCGGGACATGTCGGAGAACACGCGGGCGCTCCTCGCAGCGGAGCAAGAAGTCCGGCGTCTCGAAGGGCAGGCAGCAGAGAAGGAGGACTTCGTCGCAACGTGCACCGAGCTTGTGGAGCAACTAGCAGCCCAGCTGGTTGACGCCCAGGTACAGTTGACGGAGGCGGGCCAACAAATGGTCACCATTCAAGTCGAGCGGGAGCATGCACAGGCCAGAATCGACGAACTGCGTGCTGCGACCGCCGACGAGGAGAGGGCACGCAGAGAGCGAGAAGCAGCTCTGGAGGCCGCCAGCCAAAGGGTAGCGGCGTTAGAAAGACTCATCCAGCACGCTAATCCCTAGGGGCTTTGTTTTTTTCCATTCCCAGAACATTTGCTTCCGCTACTCAATATTTTGATCCACTTGTATGAATCACCATATTTATCTGCGTCTTTTGGTTTAACATGCTCAACCACAATTCGTTGTCTTGCGGGAGTGTTAACCAAGCATCAGGCATCCATAATCGGGCCTGGATTTCTGGAGAAAAGAGGGAGGTCATTTCTAGGAAAGGAGACCTCAGACCTAATCAATGCATCATCCCCCCAACTTGTTCCAACACACGAGCGGGACAATGCTTGGGGCGTTGAGATTTTATCCGAACATAGGGAAATGAGAAAGGGTGAATCGCGTGTCCCGAATCCAGACATCCACAACGGTCGGCCTTCCAGGAAATGCCCAAGACGGTAGGCGGACAGTGGATCGACCATAACAACTGAAATAGACGGACCGAAGGTCATCATTCATATTGCAGGAGGCGGACCACATGCCATCATGAATACCGCCTTGGGGTTCCTTCAGACACAAGGGTGGAAATCCAGATCAACAGGGCATGCGAAGCGTGGGGCGAAGTGACGATTGTTCGGATAGAATCCAACGCTCTCAAAATTGCGCCACCGTGAGGAAAGCGTATTAGGCGGATGCACTAATCTGGCCGTGAATCACCCCAATTCTCAGACAGCACCTCTTTGACGAGGAAACCGTCGCTTCCCACCATTGCAGTGGGGCATCCCGAGCTGAATCGGGGAGAATATCACAACTGCACCACTCTACCAGAAGCCAGGCCAGACGGCCGGCGACGAGGAGGGGCGGGACTTAACGATCCCTGAGGCTGGACCCGAGTTGAGATGCCCGGGCGTTCCTACGTACTCCATCAGGCTGGAGATCAAGCCACACGTAGTTCTGAGAGTGCAGTTTAACGTCATGCAGGACGTAGAATCCCGTTTGGGGGAGATCTTAGTTTAAGGTCTTAGAGCTCGGACCATAAGGAGAGATCTTTGTTTAAGGTCTTAGAGCTCAGACCATAAGGAGAGATCTTAGTTTAAGGTCTTAGAGCTCGGACCATAAGGACCTCAAAGTACGCCGCATCGTGGTCCCATCCCCTGGGTATGCGAAGATGCACCGAGGGATAGTGTCAAGAGTGTCGAGGTTTCGCCTGGTCAGAATGGGAGGTGGGAAATGTGAATCATGCGGCCATTCACTCAAGGACTGGGGGCACCGGAGTAACGATATGGGAGTACTGCCGACCGTGGCGGAAAAGCAGCATCAATATCGCACTAACCGTTGGTGGAATGAGGCAGCAAACGAGCATCGACCGCTCAATCGCAGGATTCATATCGATTTGCTGCCCGAGGCCATTGGGGGTACCGGCCCGAGTCGGTGGGAGAGCACTGAGGCATTGTGTCTGAACCGTTCACGGGGGCTCCACCCAGGGCGTAGACGATGGGTCCGAATGAAAGGGAGCACGAAGCCTGAAAAGTGAAGGAAACCTGACCAAGCGGATCCTGACCCTCCTGGCAATAGACCAGAGTACTCTTAACACCGGTGGACCACTGCAAGGGGTCGGGGAACACGCCTTGAGGGTGACCTGAAGGCGGCGGATTCCCCAGAGAAGGGGGAATCTCTAAGAGGTGGGGGGCTGGACCCGAAGTTTCAAACATCCGGGCGTTCCTACGTATCCCATAAGGATGGGAATCAAGCCACACGTAGTTCTTGAAGCACGGCGCAACACAATAGGTCACCAGCGCGGGGAAGAGTGCGGGTCTGACCCTCGCACACAGAAGGAGCGGCATTTGATATTTCTTGTTTGTCCTTAAAGATGAATGGTTTTTCTTTGTGCGGCGACATGCCTGTGATTGAGAAATCTCTGGCGTCGCCACAATAATCAAGCCACGGAAGGCATTGATGAATGGCGTGGTTATTAACCAGCGCCCAACATGAGTGCCCCCTGAGGGGAACATCACGATACAGTGCCGTTTCTCGTCGGGCGGCCAAGACGATCACAGTTTACGGTCATGTGGTAGGACCAGACAACACAGTTTAAGGTCGTGTGGTTCGGACCATGGAGGAATCTGCTTATCGCGGTACGGCGGACACGGCGGAGGTGGGAACATACCCAGCCCTGCGGTCACGCACGATTCCAGGAGAAGAGTCTTGGGATAGGGGTCTGCGTATGTCCATCACCCGAGGGGCAGAGATGCTAGCCTCCAGATATACTGGGCCCAGAACGGGATTGTTCGGGCGACTCCTTCCTCCTTATGGGGACGAGGGTCCAGCTACGCATGGCCCTTAGGGAGGATATCCGCATATATCCTTGGTGCTCAAATCATGGGAGCCTCGAACGACATCATTACCTTGGTTGGTCTGCCTAACGTGTAGAGGTGTACTGAAGGTCAGTATGAAAAGAGTGTCAAGATTCCACTACAACGCACAAAGGCGGAGTGTGATGAGGACTGCGCAACCAATGTTCAGAGCCTGAAAGAGCTGACATGGCGATCAAGGATGTTGCTGACGCATTCGCAACACAACATCCGATCGCGTCAGCCTAAGACGGGGCAAGCAAACGAGCATCGACCGCTCAATCGCAGGATTCATATCGATTTGCGGCCCATGACCCGCCGGTAAATCGACCCGGAGCGGCAGGAGAGCGTTGAGGCATCGTACCCAAACCGCTAACGAGGATCCCTTTGGGTGAAGGCTCGAACAAGAGGAAGCGCGAGGCCTGACAAGCAACACAGGACTTGTCGGGGTTGGATCTGACACTACGAGTCATAGACCGAAGTACCCAAAACATGTTAACAGATCACCGGAAAGGGTCGGAGGACTCACCCTGAGAGCAACCAAAAGAGGGCAGATCCCCGTGATCAACCAAGGGACGGGGCCGGACCTGAAACACAAGCGTCCAGGCGGTCCTACGTATCCCATAAGGATGGGAATCAAGCCGCACGTAGTTCTTGAGAGGCAGTTTAACGTCATGCAGGACGATGAGAGAAAACAGGGGGGAGCAGAAGGCATCCCCAAACGTGGGGGGCGTACAGCGTGGCGAGGAAACCGACGTGAATGAGGACATAATCCCCCGCGCTCACACCATACGCCACATACCCAGAGGCAACTGGACCAAGGGCCCGAGATGGGATGGAAATTCCCAAAGGATGGGGCTGGGCCTGAAACATGAATGTCCAGGCGGTCCTACGTATCCCATAAGGATGGGAATCAAGCCGCACGTAGTTCTTGAGAGGCAGTTTAACGTCATGCAGGACGAATGCTGAACAATTTAACGTCTTGTAGCTCGGACGTGGTGCAGTTTAGCGTCATGCGGGACGACGTACAGTTTAACGTCATGTTGGACGGCGCACTTGGCAGTTTAACGTCTTGCAGCGCGGACGATACGCTGGGCAGTTTAACGTCGTGCAGCTTGGACGTATGTAGTTTAACGTCGTGCAGGACGCATGTGCAGTTTAACGTCATGCTGGACAAATGTGCAGTTTAACGTCATGCTGGACGAATGTGCAGTTTAACGTCATGCTGGACATATGTGCAGTTTAACGTCATGCTGGACGTATGCTGAACAGTTTAACGTCTTGTAGCTTGGACGAATGGTGCTTGGCAGTTTAACGTCTTGCCGCGCGGACGTATGCAGTTTAACGTCGTGCAGGACGTTGGCACACTCAGACAAAGTACTGCTTGAGGAACCTAGCGTTGGTGGGAGGAGTGACACGCTCACCATCCATAGTCGCTAGGGAGTACGCGCCATTGGTATAGACATTGTGGACAACAAACGGTCCCTCCCACTTGGGCTCCACATGGGCGGCTTCCTGCCGGGGATCATCGGTGCTCTTAGGGCTAGCACTAGATCACCCTGCAGGAAGGAGCGGAGGCGAACCTTCTTATTGAAAGCTCGAGCCATTCTGCTTTGATGCCTCTCCAAGCTGTGCAAAGCGCGAAGTCTATTCTCATCCAGTGCTTCCAACTCAACAAGACGGGCTTCAGCAACTCTGTCCGGCGCTTGCTGGTCGGTAGACCGCAGTGCGCAAGGACGATAACTAGATCTCGATGGGCAGGACGGCCTCAGCTCCATACACCAGGGAATAAGGGGTTATCTGGGTGGAATTGCGAGTCGTCGTCCGATAAGCCCAGAGGGCGTTGGGGAGCTTGTCCGGCCAACTCTTCTTGTTCTGACCAACCATCTTTTGCAGAATGTTAGAGAGGGTTTTGTTAAACGCCTCGATCTGTCCATTCGCCTGCGCATGATAGCGAGATGTATGGTTCGAGCGAATGTTATACTTGGCGTACAACTTCTTCAACTCGGCTGCTCGGAAATTGGTTCCGTTGTCCGTGAGGATAGCGTGAGGCACTCCAAATCGATAGATGATGTTGGAGGTCACGAAGTCAGCGATCGAACATGATTTGACCTCTCTGAGCGGAATCGCCTCTGCCCATTTGGAGAAGAAGTCCGTGGCGGTCAGAATGAACCGACACTGGCGAGCTGTCGCCGGTGGGTAAGATCCCACAACGTCCAGACCCCAGACTGCAAAGGGCCAGGAATACCTAGTGGTATGGAGAGGCTCCGGCGGCCGATGCACAAAGTTCGCATGAACCTGGCACGCATGGCACCTCCTGGCATACTCGATGCAGTCATGGATCATGGAGGGCCAGAAGTATCCTAACCTCCGAATCTAGTGGGACAGCTTCGGCCCAGTCTGGTGGGCGCCACATGAACCAGCATGAACCTCTTGCATGACTCGTGGGATCTCAACTCCCTGAAGGCAACGGAGGAGAACACCATCAAATCCGCGTTTCTAGAGGATCTGCTCCAGGCCGGGACTGCTCTGGAGGACAAACTGCGATGCGCGGCGTCGAACTCGCTCACGCTCGGCCCGGTCCGATAGAAGAATGCCATGTTGGAGGTACTCAACCAAAGGCGTCCTCCAATCAGGGGCTGATCCGACTGTCATATCTGGGGTACTCGGGTCTCCGGGCATAGGGGCAACCGTGGTGAGATTACTTACCAACGGGCCGCGATCTTCCTCCGGGATAACGGGAGCGATGAGCCTGCGGCGCGTCACGCGGACGATCAGGTTGTCCTGTTCAGGCTCCGCAAGTGACGCGGCAAGGCTGGCCAAGGCATCTGCTCGACCGTTCTGCGACCGGGGAATATGGACAATTTCTGGCTGAGAAGGGAACCGGGCCATCAGAAGGAGGGTGCACTCCAACAATGGCACAAGTTCCGGCTTCCTGACAACATAGTCTCCATTGATCTGCTTAACGACCAGCTCGGAGTCCCCTTTCACGCACAGACGGGGCACGTCGATCTCGAGAGCCAACTCGAGGCCGGTGATGAGGGCATGGTATTCCGCCTCATTGTTGGTATAGCCTTCTGACAACAGGAACGAGTATGGCAGCACGGCTCGCTCCGGGGTAATGAAGACGATACCCAAGCCCACTCTGTTGAGCTTAGGATTATCGAGTCTTCTACCGGTGGGGCTCCGGGAGGCACCGTCAAAGTGCATCTGCCAGCATGGATCGGCTCGATCAACCGAGAGAATGGTCTCATCAGGAAAGCCTAGATCCAGCGGCTGATCCGCGGAGGTCGGGTGAGCTGCCAGAAAGTCTGCCAATGCTTGCCCTTTGATGGCCTTATGAGACACATACCTGATGTCGAACTGCTGGAGAATCACAGCCCACCGTGCTAGACGGCCAGTCAACATAGGCCGGCTCAGGATATATTTCAACGGGTCTACCCGAGAAACCAACTGTACCTCATGGTGCTACAAGTAGTGCCGTAATTTCTGTACGGCAAATACGAGCGCCAGGAAGCTCTTCTCGATGGGGGAATACCTAACTTCCGCATCGAGGAGCATGCGACTGAGGTAATAGAGGCTATTCTCCGTTCCCTCGTTGTTCTTCTGGGCGAGAAGGGCACCCAGGGACCGTTCCAGGGCGGTCACATAGAGGACCAGCGGCTTCCCGGATACAGGCGGCATCAGGACCGGAGGTTGAAGCAGGTACTGCTTGATTTCCTCGAAAGCTGTCTAACACTCTTTATCCCATACATAGGTGGCACCTTTCTTCATGAGCCGAGAAAAGGGCTTACACTTGCCGGCCAGATTCGCGATGAATCGGCGTATATAGGCTAAGTGGCCTTGGAACCCTTGTAGTTCCCGGATGTTACCTGGGGGAGGCATCTGGCTAATCGCCCTGATTTTCTCTGGGTCGATCTCAATACCCCGGTATCTTACCACAAATCCAAGGAACTTTCCGGAGGTGACCCCAAAGGCACACTTCAACGGGTTCATCTTCAGGCATCGAGACCGGAGGAAGCCGAACACTTTCTCAAGATCCTTGAGATGGTCCTGACGCTGACGCGATTTGACAACAAATTCGTCGACGTAGCATTCCACCAGTGTGCCGAGGATTGGCTTGAATATGCGGTGCATCGCCCGTTGATAGGTGGCACCTGCATTCTTCAGGCCGAAGGGCATGACCCGGTAGCAAAAGGTACCTTGGGGGGCCCTGAAGGCAGTGAACTCCTCATCCTCAGGGGCCATCCGAATTTGGTTGTATCCGGAGTATCCATCCATGAAGGAGAGGGCTTGGAACCCTACCGTGGCATCAATCAACAGCTCTGTCACTGGAAGGGGAAAATCATTCTTCGGACAGTGGCGGTTGAGATCGCGGAAGTTGGTGCAGACTCTGATCTGCCCGTTCTTCTTCCTGACCGGCACAATGTTGGCCAGCCATTTGGGGTACTGAACTTCCCTCACGAAGTTGGATTTGATAAGCTTGTCAACTTCGGCCTCAACCATGGCACCGTGGGACGGGTGCATCTTCCTGGGAGGCTGCTTGAACCCGCGATGGTTCGCCGGGAGACCAAGGCGGTGGACGGCTACCTGAGGATCTAGCCCCGACATCTCGTCATAGCCCCAAGCGAACACATCACGGTGCTGCCTGAGAAAGTCCACGTACTGCTGCCGCTCCTCAGAGGGCATGGCGGCACTGACCAATGTGGGTCTTGGATCGGCCTCGGTTCCAAGGTTCACCTGTATTAACTCATCGACCGTGGCGGGGACGCCCTCCTCAAAGGCTGGGGGTGCATCTTCCACGTCCTCTCCACTCGGGGAGGGATCGTCCACGGGAGAGACTGCGTTGGCAACTGCATTGGGGCTACCAGATCCTGCTGGGCCACTGGTGCTGGCGCGGGCGGTCGCGGTCATCTCATTAGGAGACTCGCGGGCCGTCGAGACCATGGCCACGTCCAACCGTTGAATCGGGAGGACGTAAGCATCATCCAGACTTGCCCAGGGATCACTTTCAATAGCGACAGGCTCAACCTCACCTGCCAGGATCTGCTTATCCTTGCTCTTGTAATAGTCCACGTCCAGATAGCGGGCTTCACACGAGGCAAAAGGAGAGGCATCTCCTTGAATCACGCCTACTCGACCATTAAGGGAGTATTTGAGGCATTGGTGGTAAGACGAGGGAACCGCCGCGTGAAGATGGAGCCATGGCCTGCCCATCAATGCGTTGTACGCAGTGTCCTGAGAGACTACCATGAATTCGGTGTTGGAAACCAAGTCACCGAACTGGGTCTTCAAACGTATCTTGCCGACCGGGGTTTGCTCGGTGCGATCATACCCCTGGATCCTGAGGTCGGAGGGAATCAAGTCATCCTCAGACAACCCCAATCGCCGGAGCGTCCGAGTTGGAATCAGGTTAATCCCGGACCCCGTGTCGACAAGACAGCACTGGACTTCAAGGCCATTGAACTGGCCAGTGACATACAGCGGACGAATGTGTCCCTGTATAGGAGGGTCTTCATCCTTACCAGAGAACGAGATAACTGCCTGACATTCGGCGTCCTCGATCGTTTCGGCGTGAATGGCCTCTGCAGCCGCAACCTCTGTCTCAAACTAGAGGGGGCTTTTCAGGGCTTCAGCGAGTGCCTCGCGCATCTCAGATGACATGCGCAGAGCCTCAAGGATGGAGAGCCTTGCTGGGATGTCGGCCAAGTGCTTCAGGACATCATACTTTTTGGCCAAGCGCGAGCCCCTGGTTGCAAGAGGTTGCTCTGCGGTTGGAAGCATGACGGGCCTTGCCGATTGGATCGGCGGCCGACTGGTACTTGGCGCATCTCGCTGTTCACCGGCCACAGTCCGGGAAATGGTCACCGTACTGGGGTCAGGAGGCCGGGATGGACCCGTGGCAGGGCGGAGCTGGTCGTGACGCGGCTGAGGCGGTTCTGCCTGGTCCCACACCACAAACAGCGGCGGAGGCGAATCCGTCATCCCCGAATGGGGGGGCGGCGCACGTTGTGCTCGGTTTTGAGCCTGCTGCCTAGTCTCGGTGGCGTGCACGGCCTGGCTGGAGGTACTAACGGCTGTGCCCCGGCGACTCCTGTTGCTGTGGTTCTTCCGACGGTAGTGAGGACCGGGGACACTAGGGAGGTCCACCTGGTGTTCTTCAACGTCGGGAACCGAAAAGGGATTTACCAGCTCGACGGTGTTAACCGAAGCATACCCAATACCATCATCGGACGAATCATCCATCACCGGGCGGATCCGAGGAGGGACCCCCATCTCCGGGGGCATGAAATCGCCGAGAGTGCGGGATAGTGGCAGAACCGGCAGGGCGCGCTCTTCCTTCTTGCGCTGCCGCCGTTTGCTCCTCTTGGAAGAGGCAGGCTGGGACGACGATGCCGAAGCAGCACCCGCAGATTCTGGGGGCTCAGGCTGATTCAAGCGCGCACGGATGATTCCATGGGCGCGAATGGTCATCTTGTGGGCCATCCAGTTATTATACTTCTGGGATCCGCGGTTGGAGACCAGCTGCCATTCGTCCTCGCTGCCACTATCGTCATCTGATCCCACGAACACGCCTGCCACTTGTGCTGGAGCTGGGCCCAACCTGATTACATTGTTGTTAATCTGGTCTTGGAGCCAATCCTTAAACACATAGCACCGCTGGATGGTGTGCCCCAGGGCCCGATGGTAGGGGTAGTAGCGGGGGTTATTCGTAAGATGTGCCTCCTCTGGCCTCCAACACTCAGGCAGTCGCACAATTCTCTACTCCAGGGCGCTCCGGAAATAACCGGGGACCTGATCCTCGTGGAATGAGTAAGTCAGGTGTCGCGGGCCCCTGGGAGCGTGGTCTTGACGAGGGGCTAGAGGGGCCGGCCGAGGAGGTGGACCCTGATTATCTCGCCTGGGTTGCGGCGGTACATTACGCGGAGGGGCCGGCCGGTTCTGAGGCTGCCGCTGCTGGGCCGGGAACTGAGCCCGTGGAGGCGGGTTCCTGTGAGGCTGTGGAGCTGGCCTCGCCGGCAGCAGCTCCAATGGCCTGGGGGCCTCTATCTGGGCAACAGCAGCGGGTTCAGCCCTGCGGACTCTCCTTGCAGGAATCATAGGAGGCAGCGGGTGTGCCTGGCTGGCCTGTTGCAGGGCTTCCTCAAGACGTTGAGCTTTGTCTGAGAATTCCCTGAACCCTCCGGGGTAATTTTGAGTGATCAGGGAAGGGACCAACTCGGTCTTGACGTTCCCGACGCACATTGTCAGCAACTGCTCCTGAGTCAATGCCATGTCAAGGGAATATGTGAGACCCTTCCATCGGGCGACGAAGTCCGCGACTCGCTCATCAGGCCTCTGCTTGCACTTGAAGAGGTCTGCGATACTTGTCTTCCGGGTTGTGGAACTGAACTAGTAGAGGAACTGCCTACGGAGGTCCTCCCAGCTGGTTACCGACCCGACGGGGAGCTGGCTGTACCAGACAAATGCTGGCCCTTCCAGTGTCTGAACAAAGCAGCGAAGCTTAGCGGCCTCTTGCTGCGCCGGAGTCCCCAACATAGGCCCGCACCTCGAGTTGAAGTGGGATAAATGTTGTGGCGGATCTCCAGTCCCGTTGAAGGGAGCGAAAGTGGGATTCCCAAATCCCGGAGGCACCGGCATGTCATCCACCCATGCTGGGTAGGGCTTGCCGTCCGGTGGGATCGCCACCTGCCGAGTCTCCAAGGCCTCCAAGCGGGCAATGAGTGCCGCCATCGGATCGTCCGGACATGGGTTCCAGTCCTGGCGAGGATCTCTAACCACGAGCGCATTGCATGGCCCTTCAATCGGGTCGTCGACCGGGTCGTCGAACTCGGCAGCTCGTGGGATGGCGGGCGGAGCGGCCCTTGGGGCAGCGGGAGGAATCCGAGCGGGGTCTCTCAGGAAGTCACGCCGCTCGGGAGGGTGCGGCGAAACATACCGCGCCCTCTTTCCGTAGGCAATGGCCTCTCTCCTGTCGGCGAACACGGCGTAATCACGGTTGCCCGGGAGAGTCTCGTCGAGGAGCGGTTGTTCCGGCCCCTGCTGTCCTGGCCTAGGATCACCGTAGTCAGGCCGCCGTTCTGCAGCGCGCTCGGCGAGGAGCTGGTCAACCAGCTTCTTCTGTTCGGCGAGCTGCTGACGTAGCGTAGCCTTCTCGGGATCCTCCTCTGCCCTCTGCATGGAGGCAGATGGGTCGGCGGGCTTAATAGCCTCGCTGTGCTCTTTTCCTTTGCTGGCGTTTCGGCTCAACGTCAGTGCTTCAGTGGGTGCGGGGAGCCCCAGGAGGTTCCTCTGATGACGAGTAACTCTCACCGATGGATCTAACGACGGCTTGTCTTCGGGGGGGAAGCCCCCGTCGAGAAGTTCCAAGTCGTTCCCCTCTCCCGACAGGTCAGCCATATTGACTGTCTCCGTCCCTGTGGATATACCCTCAGGGCCGCCCAGTGAATCGGGCTGTCGGCGAATCACACTGAAGCGTTAGGGCAGCGTACTGCCCCCATCCACGGATATACACGTGGGGAGTGGCTTCCTCGATAACTTTGCGGAGTACCTGAAAACACTCAACGCATCGTTGTTGGAGGGCCTTGTGGTGCCAAAATGACCCGGGGTGCCGAACCGCGGGGAGCATGGCCAGGTCAATTTGACGGCACTGCTCACCAATATCCTCCAGGTGCGCTTGACTCCCGGGGTATGGCATTTGTAGGCGGTGAAGACAGGAGCGAGTCTCCCGGAGAGTTCGGCGGAAGCATTCGAACTCATCCGGGGTGAGCGATTCGGGTGCATCAAAGCCCGGTCCTGCGACTGGCCAAAACTTCTCAGGGAAGTGGCCCTCTGCAAGGACGGTCCAGAAGCTCCACGACTCAAACTCGGGACCCAGATCTCCTTGGTCCTCTTCAATGGCTGGGAACGGACGGGGAACCGGCAGTGGTGCCGAGGCGGGCCGCCGGGCTGACGGGCTGGCCGGCGGTGAATACGGCGAACAGGCCGATTGGCCTCCATATCCTGGGCCGCCCTCTGAGGGTGGCGGTGCCCTGGCTACCACATCACGATAGGACGGGCCGGCGAAGCGAACATCCTGCCGTAGCATCGGTGCTCGCCGAGGGTGCACTAGATTCTTGGTTCGACCGTCGGTCCCCAGAAAAAGTCTTTGGCTTCTCCGATCGAGACGGAAGGCACTTCCGGAGGGGCCGGTACCAACCGCAAGCTTGATCCTTGGGGGTCTACCAGGCCCTCGTTACTCCAGATATACCTTCGGAGAGAAGCGGGGGATCACATCGATCTCGCTCTCGGGGAGCACGAGGCTGACGTGCCGCATTCCTACCCCTGCCCTTGACTGGCGGGATTGGGGAAAGGGCTCTGTCGTCGAATCATACTCCGCCTCTGAATCAGAGAAGCGAACCGGTCGGATCTCTGTCCGGAATTCCGTAACATTCTTCCCTCGGCGTCGACGCCTTGCCTTCCTGCCCCTGGGTGGTTCTTCGGGGCAGGGCTGATCTCTGTCCTGGCGTCCTCCGGCCGCACTGGTGCTGGGGCCAAGAGGGACTGGAAACCAAGGTGCGAGGGGCACCGGGACAGATATCAAAGGGGACGCGGGGAGAGATGATTCCGGGCAGGACTCCGGGCCGGGATCGGAAGGTGGGATGACCCATGCCTCCTGGATCGGCCACACGGAGTAGATCCCGCTGGTGAATAGCGCTACCGCGAGGTGGTCCGCGGTGGCTACTGCCTGTACCAGCAACCGAGAGAGTCGACCCAACCTGCCTTTGGGGCGGTCGAGGCCTCGATCCAGGTCGGGCACAGAAGTTCCCCTGCCCAAGATGCGCAGGGGCTTGGCGACTGGAGCCAACAGTGGCTTGGGCCAATGCGGCCGCTGTTGCTAGGGCCCCAAGGTGGGCATCCTCCTCCGCTCGTGCCCGACGTTGGCGTCGGGACAAACGAGTCGGGATGAGCGGCGCGGGCAGGTGGAGAGTCCTCTCTTCGACTTGAGAGGCCTGGCGGCGGTGTCGCCGTGGCCTGGCGGGAGCCTTTACCATAATCCCTAGAGCGAATCCCGGATAGGGTGATCCCGGACATCTTCCACCTCATCCGCATAGGGAACGGAACTGTCAGAGCGCTCCGGGGATAAGCTCCCGAAGCGGTTGGACGTTGAGGTGGGCAGCGGTGCCTCCCTGCGCGGCCTTTGGGGGCGGCGGGTGGTGGCGAGGTGCAGCCTCCTCAAGGTCTAGGCGAGCCATGTCCCGGGTGGGGATGACTCCCTCTTCCTCATATCTCCGCACCAGGGTGTTGATCACCCTTCTCTGGATGACCTCCGAGGGGGAGAGAGGACGTGGTCGTCCCGCAATTGCGGCTGCTGGGACGGCTGTGGAACGGGCGGGACCGCGCGGAGTAGCCGCGTCGGTGTTTCCCATACCCCTGCGCAGTGGGCGGGTGGCGATCGGGCACTGGATCGGGCGACCTGATTTCTGAAAGCGGGGGAGAATGACCCATTAACACTGACAGGAAAAAGTAATCGACAACCAACCATTAGCGCCACGACGCCTTCCGTGGGGGGAACCCAGGCCCTCAACGTTGCGAGACGGAGTGCCCGATGTCCCTTCCCCAGCCCCTGGCGGGCAAGACTGAATGCTTGGCCGGGCAACATGCGGTCTTCCATCATGAATATCATCATTATTTTACAGATCAAACATAGTACCATCCTTCATAACATGGGGAAAGGAAACATAATAAAATGGTGAGACCGGTTGTACAGTAAGGGTAAACAATGGACATATCAATGATCACTTAAGCATAAAATGAGCATAAGGGTATAAGAAAATGATCATAACATTTGAAAATCATACCATGCATATCATAGATAATAATCACGATTCATGGAATAATAATTATCATTTTTTAAGACATGATTCATACAATAATAAAAGAACATGAGTCATGATACCACAAAATTGGCATTAGACATGAGTTTGTGACATACTGTTTCAGTGCGGATGTGCGTCGGGTTACGCTGTTCCGCCAGGACGCGTTCGCGCGTGCACCCGTCAACCCGAGGGGATGGGCGCGTGGCTTGTGGTCCCGTAGTCCCGCTTTCCAAGGGCGGGCGGCATTCGTCCCTTATTCAGGGCGTCTGCTCCTTGATCGAAACCGGGATGATGGGATGTCGGCTCCTCCTTCCTTGGACGTCTCCTCGGAACTCGTCGCCTAATCTGGGTCTCCCTCATAGATTTAAGACATGCTCGTGAATCTCGTTCCCGGCGCCATATCTTCATGGACACCGGTTAATTACGCTGCTTCCGCCCGGACGCTCCAAGGAGTCTGGTCGGGGCAGTAACCTGCGGTGAGAGGGCCGGGTGGCTCTGGGTGCTGGGGGCGTGTCGTAACACTGCGGCTCTGCACGTCTGTCTTCCGTCCCTAATAGGGCTTCTCGAAGGCATGATGGCCTGAGGCATCCCGTACTGGGTGCGGGGAACTGTGTCACCTGAGGTGTTCCTCAGCTTCCCATGTTTAACACGGGGTATGCCGCGAGTTTAACGTCCAGCGGGGACGGCATCGGACTGATCAACACGAAAAGTGGATCAGATGACAGAACCCCTTGCGGGGAACCTCCGACGCTGGGGCCAGCGCATGGGCGGCTTCCCAAGTGATATGGAGTGGAGTGAAGTGGCATGACCCCACCGGGATGTGGCGGCCCGGGTAAGGATCAGGATGGATGATGGAGTGAAGAGCTTGGACCCCGTAGAGGCTTCCTACGTACCGCGCGTTAGCACGGATCAAAGTCAACGTAGTTCGGGTATACAGTTTAACGTCATGCTGGACGTCGGCAAGCCGACTCACGAAGGGGTCGAGGCCGCCGGGCGGAGGATTGAACCAAACCACCTCGCACAGAGGGGGATGGAACGGCTGGGTGGATCACAGTTTCACGTCATGCTGGACGATGAAAGGAGAAATGGAAAAAGGGGCTGTGGGGAGGCACAGTGGAGATACACACGGGCAGTCTCCCACAGGGGCGGATTCATAGGTGAATCGACGCAAGCGTGGACCCTGAGGGGTCCACTGATGGACGAACCGACGTGAATACGACCGGGACGACCAGGTGGTGGGCTTGAACCTCAGGGAGGCTTCCTACGTACCCTGTTTAGAAGACAGGGATCAAAGTCCACGTAGTTCATTCTGTCAGTACTTACGCACTTGAGGCAGCCCGGATGCGGCAAAACTCAGTTGGAAGGGACTTGGACCGAAAGCAGAAGACACCTCGATCCCAGTCACACCCTCTACTGGCTTCGGCAGTGGGGAGGCGCAATGGAGATACACATGTGCAGCCTCCCACGAGAAACTAGGGGTTTGTAATACCCTGCCCCCGTAGGGAAAAGCCACTCCCATTAAATCGTCCCAAAAGCGGGACAATCCCGACATCCCTGCAGAGACGAGCGGGTGGGGGCCACATCCAAACCGGGGGAAAATCCTGCGTGCAGAGCACGGGGTCGGACGAAGCGGACGGTTTAACGTCTTGCCGGACGAAGTACAGTTTAACGTCGTGTGTTGAGGACGAAGCGGACGGTTTAACGTCTTGCCGGACGAAGTACAGTTTAACGTCGTGTGTTGAGGACGAAGGTGCTTGGCAGTTTAACGTCTTACAGCGCGGACGTGGTACAGTTTAACGTCATGCTGGACAAAACACTTGGCAGTTTAACGTCTTGCAGCGCGGACGATATGCTAGGCAGTTTAACGTCGTGCAGCTTGGACGTATGCAGTTTTAACGTCGTGCAGGACGTTGGTGGCCGCCGATGGGTCCGTGTAACTTCGCGCAAGCCTGAGGGTCGCACGGAAAGACAACGCACGGTGCGGGCACCCAGGATGAAAATCATCGGGCGCCATGCGGGCGGGGTACCCTCATGGGGTCAAGGGGGGGCGACCCTGGCGGATTGCGCGCAAAAGAGGAGCTTTGCGCGCAAAACGGCAGGTCGGCGCGCAAAACGGCGGGCTGACGCGCAATTGGGCCGGCCCTTTGCGCGCGGATGATTGAGATTGCGCGCACCGGGCTTCAGACAGCTCGCGGGGGCAACAGATCATTCTCTAACGAATGGCCACTTTGAAGATGGGGGGTGCGCGCAATCGGGTTGGATTGCGCGCACCCGGGGGCAATTGCGCGCAAGAGGCTTCTTTTGCGCGCAAAGGCCTTCGGGTTAATGATTATTCAAAGGAAAGGAGCCAAGGGGATTGCGCGCGAAGGCGAACCCCAAGGCTCTATTGCGCGAAAGAAAAGGCGGTTACCTGAAGATCGGCATTGCGCGCGGAAGGGGTTGGATTGCGCGAACGAGCGACGCTTCGGATTCTGGCAACCTTCAAAACGTCGGGGGTCGCCTTATATTTATAGGCAACCCCGGGCGCGGAATTCGGTCTCGGGCACGGAATTCCCTTCGCGGGCGCGGAATCAGGACCCGGCGCGCAAGGGAGCCGCGCAGGCCCCGGGCGCGCAAAATAGCGCGCCGGCCCAGTGCATTGCGCGCATCCCGGGAGGATTGCGCGCCGCCGACTCAACTTTGCGCGCGGGCCTCTGAAATTTTCGCGCAAGTCCTCCGGGCCCTCCGGAACGTGCCTTTGACTCCAAATATCACTTCGCTTTCCGCATCCGGAGCATCGTTTGGGAACAACGGACTTTTCCGGCGTCTACACATTACACATAAGAAAACAAAATCATTTCCATATTAGATAAGGATTACATCAAAAAAAATAATTGTGGATTGTTTTTAATCAACAAATCATCATATTAGTCATGAATCAGTTCCTTGAAAATCATTGTGGATAGAGTCCCCTAGTGAACTATTCTCACTCACAATTCTAATTTATTTTATCTCAAGATATATTTAACTTTAAAAAATTCATTAGAGGATATATATTTCAAGAACTACTCATAATGTAATTAAAATCATACTTATGTGTATCAAAATATCATAAAAGAAGCATCATATCATAACCCATGAAAGGAATATGTTTCATAAATATTTCATATGCACTAAACCTATATACAATAAATGGGTTTCATAAATATATAATCATTTCATTATAGCATAACACATAGAAAAGTAACAGGATTAATAATCATATTTTAATTATAATAAAAAATATACAAGTAAATAATATGGTTGGAAAACCTTCAATCATATCCCTAACAATGAATAAGGGAAATCAACAGTTGTGGTATTTGATGAATAGAAAGACCATTATAAGATAATTAAAACATTCTTGAAGAATATACTCTTTCCACGTAGATAATATCTTTT
>CAUJRU010003330.1:0-28000 GCA_963277665.1 Viscum album | reverse complement strand
CTATTAGCCCATTTAAAAATAACGAGATCAAAACAAATTTTCATGAAAAATGTTTTCTTATCTAATATAGGAATACTATTTTAATTGCCAGAATTAGATCAACAAAATACCAATTTGAGTCAAATAATTTAACATAGAGAAATAATTTCAGTGCCATGGGACATTATATTTATAGTACGCTTACATAACCCGTACAAATTTGAGTAACCAAATATTCAACATTTAATATTTTTGAATGCATTGGAGTGATATCTAGGTTCACAAATCTTATACGTTATAATGTTCATACACATAAATAAAAATATGTATTGGGATTACACATTTTTAATGATTTCAAATGACCACATCATGAATAAATCATTTTATTCTTGAACGATTTCATTATACAATTGTTTATTAAATCATTTTAACCCATAAGAAAAATGTTTTTCGTCATAAAAATACCAATTCATTATAAAAATAATTTTACATATAGAAATATTCTTTAAAAAATTGATATAGTTTTTTAGGTTAACAAAAGAAGAAATTTTAGAATGAAATTCAAATATCAAATAATTTTTCTATACGTGGAAATGTCATTGTTTTGATAAATGATAAAAATACAATTACTTTTTAATATTTGAAATGAAATGAAAATCATTCTGTATAATTATTCAACTTGAAATCCATTAAATGAACTGTAAAAAGAGGAATAATTTTTTTTATAAATAGATATATTTCCATATAAATGCATTAATAAAATAAATTTTTTTAAAAAATATGTACATGGTGGAAAATGATTTTTTAGGAAATGATTAAAAGGAATATCATAAATTAATGTCCATTAGATCGAGTCGAACTCAATGCATATATTTGTTATCTTACAGAATAATAAATGTATAAAAATTAGTTAATTTCTTAATAACCATTTTCCCAATTCATATTAATTTTATTTTATATATAATATTCTATATATATTAATTTAATCATTAAAGGTTCTGATGGATGATTTACTGATATTTTGTTCATAAGTTCAATGTAACATTGATATATTAAATGTGGCCAAAGAGGACATTATTCCACCATTTACAGAATAATAATTAATAAATAATTATAATTTTTGTATAAAAATTATATGTTAGAATCCAATCAAGAAATATTA
This sequence comes from Viscum album, assembly GCA_963277665.1. NCBI lineage: Eukaryota > Viridiplantae > Streptophyta > Magnoliopsida > Santalales > Viscaceae > Viscum > Viscum album. The sequence goes on along the minus strand of CAUJRU010003330.1, from coordinate 26,859 downwards.
TTATGATAAATGAACTATGTAACAATCAAGGAGATGGTAGGCTGTATTTATATATGAGAAGTGTTTCAAATTTTCAATAGTAATTATTTGAATAATGTGTTATTCTAAGTTTTTATATTTATAAAAATATAATCAACACCGTAATTTTTTATTATATATACTAATATATTTCATCTATTTGATGTAGTGATGAGAAACAAATCACATTACAGTGTGGTGGTGGTTTTCCACACGTAAACATGAACAACATTTTCAATATCCCTATGAACATTATAGTAAAGAGTATATGACATATTAACATTTAATATTCATAAATATTTAAGTAATACAATATATCTATATATATACCAATTAATTATATCCCCATAACCTACCATGAGACATGGTGACTAAAAAATAGTTTCTTTAGTCTATGAGGTTGTAGTCTAACATACATATGAACTATGGTTTCATTACCCATTTGATAGAAGTGGATATGGATATCAGTTATAGTATTAAAAAAAATATAGGTATAATTATTATAATTTTTATTATATTATCACTGTTTAAGGTAATTTTTAGGAGGTTTAAGATGAAATAAAGAAAAACTATTGGGTTAAACTATGTAGAACCTTTTTGGAAAACCTCATTTCCTCCTACCTTGACCAGTATAATGTATGTCATATGTCCAACCTAATATCTCTATAATATGAGTATAGATTATTGTAAGGAATTATGGGTTACCTTGTCTGAACTAATGGTTCTCGAGTTGTGAATAAATGGAAAAAATCAGTGGTCTTTTAAAATAGATGATAGAAGTACTTCTTGACATTCATAAATTACTAAATTAATATATAAATATTTTAATAAACAAATGCTCCCAAATTAATTAATTTATATGATTAGATGATTAAATGTTGAAATAAATTCATCAAATTATATGTATACATGTTTGGAATTTGTTTAAATACTTATCAATTGGTTTTGAGCTCCCATTAACCCTGCTCAAACTTACCTCAAAAAAGGGATTTTAAAATTGATTGTCATAATCATTGTAATAAATTTAAAAAATACCCATACATGGAAAATGGTTGATATTTTAAAACATTTCATAATGAATTTTACAATTACAACATCTCTAAGATTTTTATATCATCTAATAAAATATTATTTATTATAAAATATAATTCAAATCAAATGTTAGAAATATTCATTACTTTAACATTAAAAAAATAAAACAAATACAATTCAAAATAAAATTCTTTTAAAACATACATAAAATAGGATGTCTATCTATAACATTTATGGGTAACATTAATTATCTAAAGTTATATTACTTTTAATATTATTAATGTCATTTATTTGATTTTTCCATTAAATGTATTATTACTATGTAATGTTGGTGTAAAAATTTGTTGGAATTATTTTTTCACGTAAAATATAAAAGAATCATTATCTATTAAAATAAATAATTTTGGGTGTGTGAGATAAGTTATGATGTTCAAGAGGATTCATGGTTTTCTGATGAGTCTCAGAGACTGTGGGTAATGTTTGAATATTTTTACTGTTTTCTTCACATGTACAACTATTTTGTGTGGATAGTTTAATAGAAATTGTGTAGCGACTTCATGGTTTGGCAGTTTTTTTTATTTTTTTTTACATTTCATGGATATGTTTCCTGGTTAATACATGACATATTAAAATCCATTAATTGATAAATGAAAAACTATTTGAGGATTATGAGTTCTAGGGGTATGTCGGATAGGAAGTACAAGGTTTCTGAAAAAAAACAACTTCGTGAAGTAGAAGGGATAAAATTTTGAAAACTCATTTATTGAACTATTTAACTAAACATGTGTAATAACCATATGAGTAATTGGTGTTGTATTTTAGGGTTATAAATTATTTGAAAATTGTTTGGGAATTCATGCTTCTAAACTATGTGAGTGGATTTTCATTGAAAAAAATCCAACCATACTATTGGATCAGGGTTTAGAAAACATTTTGGCCAACAAATGCATCTTCCCAAACTAATATATATTTTTTTCCATTTTCCACTCTATCTTCATTAGTTACCTTGAATTACACTTATTGATATTGAGCACTATTTTTTGAATTAGTATAATCTCTTTGAATTTTTTCATTTCAAAAAAACTAGAAAATGTACTACGTTATATTATGCTAATATTTTTTTATTACATGTAGTACATGAAATATAATGGATTTCACCCTGCACACAGAATACAATTATTATTATGTTCTACATGCATAAAATAATTTCCATGATTTCTTGCATAACATGCATGAACATGTGTTACAGAACAATGATATATTATTAATATAAATATAAATATATAATATAGCCATTAAATTATACTTTATGAATTTTGATGCCCAACTTTATCATTTTCAACAAATAAATAACGATTTAATTATTTATAAATTTTTATAAGAACAAAATATAATATAATGGTAGTGTTTTAATAGAATCACATAATTATGTGAAAAAATTTATTATAATGATAATAAATTAAATTAATTAAAATTTGTAATTAGTTTTAATTTAACAAATTTTTTTATATCCTTTAATATATTTTTTTATTTTTCCCATAGATTTTATAATCATAAGATAAGAATAAAACTTATTTAATACAAACAACCCAATATTTTTATAAAAGAAGTTTTACCACTATTTATTGGACAACCCATTTTAAATCCAATTTTAGTATAATTTATATATCTAAAATGTAAAATTATATATTAAAAAAAACAGAGAAACGAAAAAATAATTTTAGGATAATTTTATGGTAATTTTTTGTATGGTTTAATTATTTATTTAATAGTTAAAAATATTTTATTTTAATTAAAATAAGCTATTCATGTAATTTATTTTTAATGATGAATTATATTTTATATATCCATATAAAATTTTATATCATGAGTCTATTTATTTTCATGTTCTTTTATGTTTTATGTAATTTCATTTTCTTACATGAATAGTATGACCCAATGTAAATAAGTGGTGTGAGTTTATTTAATCAATTTCATTTGTTATCAATTATTAGTGATTATGTGTCTTTGATGAAATTATATGATCCATATGTCAATGATTATTTATATTTTAATTATTCATTTTTTATTAAATATATATCCTTGTATTAGTAAGATTTTTTCTACTCATGGGTACTACTGATAATTAGGAAAAAATTATGAAACATTGAAAATACCTCTCTCTTATATTGGAAAAAAAATTATTTTAAAAACCATTTTTTATAGGTGTTTTGAAAAAAAATATGCATTGAATATCAATTTTTCGGTGATTTTATTTTTTATTGAAATTATTTTTTTCAATGGATCTTTTACTATATTTTAATGTTATTTTCAAAGAAAGAGGATTTCATGATGTTTTTGTGTTTTAGAAATATCATAAATGTTTGCTTGATGTTTTTAAAAAATAACAAAGGATAAGGACTCCAAAATTATTTTAGGGAATTATTTATATGATACCATATTTATTTTATAGGAAATGTTTTTCAAAATGATTTATTCATTTTTAAGAAAAAAAACACATTTCCTAAAGAAATGTTTTAAAATATATTTCAAATTTATTTTCCGTCTATGATGAAAGTCATTGATGTTGCACATTAATTCATAGGATATGATGTAAATGTTACATTCATATTATTTATATGAATGTTTTTTTCACGGTGTGATGATTTATTTGGTTCATATTTCACTTCCTAGAGATATATATTTTTGAAACCCATTATTTTCAATGTATATGAATTCATGGAGAGATTAAGAAAAAAATCTATTTCCATGGATTATGATTTGATGAATTTTTAATTATAACCATTTCATTTCATGGTTAATTATTTTATGTTCATAAAAACTATTTTCTTTTTAAAATTTATGATATTGTTGTTTATGATATTTTGTAACATGTATGTATGATTTAATTATGATATGTGTTTTACTTATATACATCTTAAATAAATTGGATAATTATAAATGTTTCGTGTGATAAATGGGTAAATGGGAGGGCATAACAAGCCTGAAAGAGGAGGGTACACAAGGGGAAATCCGGTGAAAAAAAGAAAGAGTCTACACTGGGGTACATCTCAATATCAAATTAAAGGCTAAACGAGATGAATTCTTGATATAAAAACAAGAGGGTAAACATGAGGACATACCAAGCCCAAAAAAATTGGGTACATTGGGGGAAATCCCTAGAAATAAATTAGAGGTTAAATATATGGAAATTCCTTAACCAAAAAAATGTGTTTAATGACATGACATCCAATCTATGAAACATGTGTTTACATTAGAGGACATTTAGATCCATAATCATGATGTTAATCAATAGTAAATCCAAATAGAAGAATAAGAGAGCACTTAAGAAGACATCCCGATCCTGAAACAAGAGAATTCAATGGAGGTAATCCGAAGCCCAATGTAGGTAAACCTGTGATTAAACCAATCATAAATTGTTATAAATTCCTTGGAAATACACCTTTATATGTGGGTTTTATATGTTTTTTCCACTATTCCTTATTTTATTCCAATTTTTCTATTTCATGAACAATCCTCTTAATTATCTTATGATACATTTTTTGTGAACTGAAAATCTATATTTTGAACATTAGTATGGTTGGTATGAATGTTAGATGTTATTATACATTTCCATGCCATTTAGAAGATGTGATGCTTATGAATTTACATTATTTACCCTTACTTAGCATCTGACCTCAACTCATTCATATGATTCCTTTCCCTTATTTATGATGAATGGTTTTAGGTAGATCTACTAAAGGAAGAGATATTTATAGGATATGTTGATGATATTTATCAAGGATATAAATTTTTGTTTCCATGTTTCCAAATATAATAAACTATTATGGATTTGAGGAATTTCTTTTGGTAATCTAATTATTGTTCATATAAAATGATGTAATATCTAGTTATTTTAAGAGTGCATCAAAATAGATTGTATAAATAAAATGGTTTATTCGACCATTAGGAGGTAGTATGAAAAACATATATTGTGATCCCTAGTTATATTTCTATGTATATGTCATCGGATTTATTTAAAGAAACTATACATTTTTTTACCATTTTGGAGAATATCCTGGAATTTTTTTAGAGGATATATTAAGTGGTTTCCTTGCGATAAATGTCCTTTTGGATACCACAAGTGGATGTGTCTCTAGTGTAGTGGAACCTAGGAGTAATAACTCTAAAAAGATGTTCCAAGTCTGACATGGGGTAATCATGCACACAACAATGATCCTTGATGCTTACCTATATTGAGACTGTTAGGGGAACTGTTTTGGTAATTCACAAACTTGTAACAATCCATTAAGATGTTTTCATATATATATATATATAATTTTTATGAATATCAAATTATAAACCTAAGGTGTAATATATTAAGTATGGTTTCATTATAGATAAATCCTATAAATGACTTTCTATGATTATTTTTTTCTAGTCTATGATAATTGCTTCTTATACTATGATATTTGGTTGTAGTAAATTGTTATAATCCAATGTAACTATGCTAATGTAGAATTTAAATGAAAATGCGGTGATGGACCCCTTGAGACACAAAATTTTATTGAATATGGATAAAAAATCATTTTTATGACCAAATAACATTATAAATCCAGGAATTATTCTAAATGTCTAAATAATCAAATAAGGAAAAATAATATCTTGAATAATTTTTAAAGATATTTCATCCTTATTTTAATGGAATGAATAATAAAATAGTTTTAGATGGCCAAATTTGTACCACTAAAAATATATTTTTCAATATCCACTGTCCAAAATAGGAAAAGGTTATGTTTTTAAATTATTCCATAAAATGGGATGTAAAATTGTTATGTCAATCCCTAATTTTTATTAGGATATGAGATAAAACTGAATCCATGGATTGGGACAATTTCAAGAACTATTTATTGGGTATTTTTCATTCCCAAATTCTTAATATAGAATAGGATATTGATGTTTTCCATCAATACCATGGTTATGATAAAAATATTTGTATATAATACAAAGGAATATCTAAATAATATAAAGAGAAGAAAATTAGGATTAAATTATTCTCAACTTTTTGAAGGAAACATGGAGGATATTGAGTTAGGCTAACTACTAAATGTTTTATGTGTAGAAATACATGTCATTATATGGCTGAATTTCAATGTAATGGGGATAATAAAAATTATCCAAATAAATCATTTCCAACAATTCAGTGTTTTAAATGTAAGAAGTATGGACATTATGTTAGTATGTTCTTGTAACCAGATGATAATAATGATTATTGACAAAATAAATCCCTTATGTTGACAAATATTGGAAAATCTTATGATATCAGAGTATATGGATTGAATAATAATAATTAGTGAAATCATATCCATTCCCTCCTAGTTTGGGTGTTCATGTTTGATTTTTCATGACTAATATTTATGATAATATTTTTGTTATCCTTTAGTGAAAATTCACGTGGTTATATCATTATCAGTGGATTTTATACTAATAAAATCATATTTTATGTTATATTGATTGATGAATGATCCTATGTAACTAATAAATTTTTTTTTGAATAAGGTAAGGGAATATTTAAATAATAAATGGTGGACTATATTTGGGGAATAATTTATACTTTAACCATTTAGTATAGGGTTATGTCAATATTCAAATATCATATTTGATAATAATGTATTATCTCACCACATTAGGACTGATGAATATTGGATAACCTATAATTTGTTGGTGGCAACTGATTAGATGGAATATTAATGTTATCATGATATGTTATTACACCTAAAATTCTAAATTACACCTCCCCTTGTAGAGAATGAGGTGATGTGGATCATGGAACAACAAAGGGTGAGGTTTTCCAAGAATCATGATTTAATTTATTTTCATGAAAATTGGTTAGCTTTAGGAAAAAATATTTTTATCCCAATAATGTTATCCAAGTACCTCTATTTTCGATGAATCATATGGTGTTTTAGATCATCACAGATTAATAGATTTTTGATGGTTATATTTTTCAAGACTATGGTCTATATCATTATCTATCAGAATGTGATGGTTAGATTTGCCTTTCATGAGCATGTTTTCACATTCCATAAATGTCCTCCCATTGTGGAAACCAAGTTCTATTTTACGTTGAGTGACAATTATGGTCCCATCAATCTATTTTTATAGGATGTTTTAGTATCAATTTTAATGATGTGGGTTTCATGGAATGATAATTTAAATTAATAAAAACATGATAACCCAACTGAATTTTGAGGGATAAATTCATTTAGAAGTGATATAATGTCACACCCTAAGATTTTTTGAATTATTTTCTTCCAGATAAATCAAATAATTTTCATATTGTGCATTTTACACAGCACTAAAAACAATCTACTTATTTTTAGGAACAATTTTGGATTAGGTGTAGTACATGTAATATAATAGTAATCTTTTATACATATAACTCTATGGTTTTCATGTTTTACACTTAACAAAACATTCTTTGATGACTTTCATAACTTGGATGAGAATTTTTTTCAAACAACAATTTATTATTAAAAAAATATATAATAAAATATATCATAGCCATTAAATTATCCTTTTTGAATATTATACAGTAAATTTATGGTTTTCCAAAAATATATAATGATTTAATTATTTATAAATTATTATATAACCAAATTTAAATAATATATGACTTTTTATAAGAAAATCATTAAGATTCCCAAATTCATTTTTTCATCATAATAATTAAATAAATAAAAATTAGTATGTTAATTTAATTTTATATTTTTTTATATCCATGTAATAGTTTTTTATATTTATCTAACATATCTTATAAGTATAAGATAAGAATAAAAACAAATTTAAATAGAAAACCAATATATTAAGTAATGATTTTTTTAACACCATTTAATAGAGAATCCTTTCTAAATAAATTTTTTGGAAAATTTATATATTTGATATGTAAAAATAAAAAATTTATTTTAATTATAAATACAAAAATTAGGTTAGTATAAATTTTTTTCCACTTTATGTAAGTTTTCATTTTTTATTCAATACATAAAAATACATGATTTTACATCAAAACTATTTTTTCATATAATTTCATTATACGGTTAAATTTTATTTTTAATTAATTTAATTGTTTAATTATGTAATATATTTTTAAATTAATACAATTTATGTTCTTTGAACCAATTTCACACTAGAATTGGATATAAAAACATTTGAATCATTTGATTATTTGTACTTTAGGACCCCACATTTTCGACCCTATTGGGATATTAATTTTAAATTAATTTCTTCCACTTTTTTTTATGGTATTTGTAAATATGAATTAAATTTTTTGAATAATAATAATTTATAATTTAAAATAATGTGATATTAGTATGTTACTCAAAATAATTTTGATGTAATAAAAATAATTTACAACGATTAAGGTTAAATTATTCTTAACTAAGGACTAAACCATATATTTATGACCCAAAATGATATATAAAATTCCAAAAAGAAATTTTATGGATATATTATTATCATATCCTACTCTTAATTGAAATTTGACCTTTATTTATGACTTTAAATAGAAATTTATTTTGAGACTCCCTACCATTAAAATAATACAAGAGATACCACCCCACTTGTATTATAAATGTTCTCATTCACATATACATCCTCATACATGTAATTCTAATTATGTTACCCCATATCTACCCAAATATATCACAAAAATCCCTAACTTCAACCTTTATGTTTCCTCATAGCCATAAATAAATCCAATGAAGTCTTTAGGATTAAATGAAAAGGAGTTACCCGATTTAGTGGTAACATCCTCCCTCAAACTCCGATATTTTTAATCCTTTATCCACACCCAAAAATATTATTATTCAATGATTATTTAAAAAAACCATTATCTTCAATATAATAATATATTTTTATTTTATGAATTATACCTACACTTATACGAACCAAAATATAATGTGTAACAAACCTAATGTTTATGTGTAGGTGGACTACCACTTCTCTAAAAGAAGATTTATCAAGTTTCAGTTACAGACACTCATGGTGGATATTATGATGGAAAGATTATTTATATATGTTATATATAATATTTATTTAGTATTTAAGGGTGGATTTATTAAATATATATTTTATATATGTAGTATTAAATAATCATTCATAATTATATATATACATACATATATATGTCTTTTATTTTCTTTCTTTTATCATGATAATAAAATGGAAATATAGTACATGCGTACATATGACTTACTGTCTCAAAGAGCAGTATATCAGGTCGATACATCTCTATTATAATTATATTTATAATTAACATAAAACTGGTATACATGATATTTATATCATTTTTTACATCCTTTAATAATGATATAAGTATAAGGATAAGTAATATAACAAATTCTGACACATGAAAAAAAATAAAGTGAGTATTATCTGATTTGAAACCTTAACATAGAACGGTTAAAATTTGGGTAATATGAGGTCACAATAAACCCATATATAGTGTAATATATAAAATCGTGGTTCATTAAATGATTTACAAATAAGATATATTTATTATACTGTTGGTTTGAATTAGTAAGAAGATAATCAACTCATAAGGTAAGTGGTATTTCATCTCATTTTTTATTACCGTAAGATACATGCTCTATTTTCCAGTACTGTCATATGTGTTGCGTATGTACTACCATGATTGTATTATATGTATTTTATAATTTATTAAATGGGTATTCACATGTCTATTTTATGACCCTTCTTTAACGGGGTTTTTGTTTCAATGGTTTGCAAATCGGTAAAATAATTTTGTCTCGATTTCCCTTTCATGAGATTGGTGTTTTGTTATGCACCTAAACGATTTTTCAATGTCTATATACATAAATTTTACATTTTGTATCATAAATTTACTAATTTTCTTGCTTGTTTTTGTTCCATTTAATTTCAATTTTGTTTCATGAAGCGTATTACCCCATATAACCATTTGGTGTCTGTCTACTGAATCAGTCTCATCATTTTTATATGTTGTTAATGATTATGTATATATGAAGAAACATTATCATCCATATATCATGGATATTAATGAGATTAATTCCCCAATTATTATTTTCGATATATCCATTTATTAGTACCTTTTTTCCACTCTCTCATACTTAATATAATTATGAAAATGTTTTTAAGAATATTTGACAGTATATATCCCTTCGGGTAGAAATCTATATTATTTAAAAAACTATGGGTTTGAACATGTTTTCTAATTATACATACATAAAATTTCCATCATAAAGTAATTTAATTTGTTTATTATATTAATGTCAACCTTAAAAATATTTCAAATCTATTTTCATTGAATAATATTTTCATGAATTTATTTTGTTTTAGAAATATATAAAATACATTAAATATAACATTACATGTTTAAAAAAAAAAGGTTTCCAAATTATTTTAAATGATTTATTATTATTATTATTGATTATATTTAGGGAATTGATTTTAAAATGTTTTATTTATTTTTATTGAAGACAATATATTTTAATCATGATTATTTTTAAAAAGTTATTTAATAATTATTTCTCCATCTATGATGACATTTTTTTATTTTACTTATGCTTTTCTAAGAGTTTATACGTTGTTTCAATTCATATTACTTAAATGAATTGTTTATTATTTATTTCATCAGGTTTATGGAACCATTTATTCTTCCATGAGTTATATACTTTTGAAACTCACTTCTTTTCACAGGTTATGCAATCAATATATGATTTCCAAACCAATCAATTTTCATAGATTATGATTTTGATTTAATTGTATTGATACACTTTTCATTTCATTGGTTACAATTTAATGTTTATAAAACCAATGTAATTTCTATTGGTTATGATATTATTTCGTATTAATTTTTGGAACATGTTTGTATGATTTCATTATGATATGGGTGGGACCAATATCCTTTTTTAATTCATTGTGTAATAAAAAATGTTTTATTGGATAAAAGGTTAGACAAGAGTGCATGCAAATCCTGAGGAATAAGGGTACATGGGTGGAAATACCCTGGCTAAAACAAGAGGGTAAACTAGTGGAATTAAATTCCAAAATCAAGATGGTAAATAGGAAGACATTCCAATCCTAAAACAAGAATATAAACTAGTGAAAATCCCAAGACCGAAACAAGAGGTAACACTAGGGGGTTCCTAATCCAAAATCAAGGGGAAAAAAGGAGGACAAACCATGTCTAAAACAAGATAGTCATCTAAAGAAAATCCCTTGTAAGAATAAAAATGGTAAACAAGAGGATATCTCATGACCAAACACATTTTTTAAATGTGAAGAAAAAATAATCCAAAACAAGATGGTACAAATGAATACATAACATGTATGAATAAAGAGTATATATATTAGGGAGTCTCAAACTAAATGCATGTACATAGGGATTAACCCAGTCCTAACATGTTAAAAAGGACTTGTATGTCCACCATCACATAGAGTTTTTAAATATGATTTCAATGATTCCATGTTTTGTTTCTATGTTATGGTTTCATGACATATGATCTTAATTTGAATAGGATCCCTCTATAATGGGCAAGAAATGATTATTATGAAATCAAATATACATTGTATGAGGATTAAATATAATGAACATTTTCCATTCCCTTTGATTCATGTTATGAATATGCATTTCCTTTCTTCATCAATACTGAAAATAAAAGATCACCCATTTCATATTCATTTATTAAGATTTTATGAAGAATGATTTTATGTAGAATTAAAATAGCTTGAGATGCTTATTGGAAAAGTGGAAGATCATTCCCCAGCATAGAAAACTTTGATTCCATGTTTTCAAAGATACTTACCTATTATGTTTCTCATGCTTTATTTTTGTAATGTACAAAATATTAATTTTAAATGATGCAATGTCCACATATGTTAGTCATGGGTTGTTATATCCTTACCATTTTTCCACCGTTTGTGAACAACCTATAATAGGGTTCTCCTCCATTCCTCTAATTTTGATGTGTCTATAATAATGTTTTTTTGTTGATATTTTTTATCTTTATGTGTACGATTCAACCACTGGTCGACATTTTGATTCATCATATCCCTTCAACAAGGTTATATAGTACTATTGCTGATTTCTGGATCATGATTCCAATATATAATAATGGAATCTTCTATTCTTTATGGGGATTTCGGTTTTCTTTCATTATAGAGATCCCTTGAGGGTTTGTTTACATCATTACATGGAATTTTGTAATGGTATGTTACCATGGTTAATAATCTGATGTTTTCTAAAAGAAATAATATTATTATTTTATTGATTTTGAGTCATGCAATTTGTATTTGACATGAAATATTGTTGATGTTATACCATAGTTCTTCATTAAGTGGTTGTCTACAACTCTGGTTGAGATGATGACCCAATTAATTTTACATCATTCTTCCATGATATATTTTAGTAATTTAATAAATTATATTTATTATAATTATTTTTTTTTTGTGTGAGATTCATTCTTAGGTGTTCAGTATGAGCTTATTTGTGTGTAAAGGGATTTGTAAGATGAATGAATAGACCATGGAGATGTTATTACACATTAGAAATATTTGGAATGTATTTTTTCCTGGAGTATGTAGTCAAAGAGATTTACACATAGTCTTGTTCAATTATTTCCATATGAATGTACTATGTTCATAAATAACTGTGTATCGTTCGTTGTTTCTTTTTGTAAGTTAATTTTTTTGAAAATTAGATTAACCCCTCATACATTTCAAGGATCAATTTGGATCAATGGGTAACCATATACTGAACCTATGGTCACCCTTGGGGTAATTAATTTTATGAAAAGTATAAAGTGGATATTAATATAGTTGGGTTGTGTTGATTTTGTTTTTTATTTCTTCCTAAAAAGTCCATTGACGCTTTTGAAATGGATTTAAATAGGTGTATTTGACTTTTACCCGGTTAAGGGATTCCAAAGGGAAAAGCTATGTTATGAAATGACCCATGTTTTGAAATAATGTTTATATCATCTTTTGGTTACTAAAATCTATCCCATATTGATATCATATGTTTATTCTAAATGGTTATGTTGAGACATATTTGGTGAAATTTTATTTAGGAATCATGAAATAGGTTTTTATATAATGTTTAGGAATTTGACTTTGTTTTGTTTTCATAGAGAATGACCAATGTTTTAAAAGTGTTATTTAAAATAGTTGACGGTGGTTGATTGGTTTTGTTTTTTTTTCGTGTGTAAAGGGGTAGGATTTATAAAGACATGTCTTTTTTTGAAAGACCATAATGACCGTAGTAATTATTATTGGGTTGAAAGGGTGTTTTTAATTTTATTGATCATTTTTATATAATTGTTGTTATGGATAAATTTTATAAAATTGCCGAATATTTTTGCTGATGGAATGATTATCTGGAACATGATGCATACTATATATAAATTTTCAGGCTAAGGATTTTCGTGCTAATAGTATACCTTATGGTTAAAGTTCTAGAATGAAATTCTGGGTGAAAATTTTACCCCATATTGAAAAGTATTCTAGGGTGACTGTCATCCTCCTTTGTCTTGTCTAGACTAATTATCTAGGAACTGATGAATTTAATTATAGATGGATATTGGATTGGGGTTTTGGTAAAAAATATTATGATTGTGATGGTTTTTATATATTTCATGCCCTATAATGGTATAGATAACATGGTAAATGTTTAGATTTTTTATGTTGGTTTCAGCCATGTTTTATAATAATATCTTATTTTTTAGATTCCCTACTATGATTTTAGGAATTGATGGATAAGGTATAAAGGTTAGATATCATGGTCACAGTTTTATGCTTCCTTATGTTGAATGAAAATATAACACAATGTCATGCCATTTTATATTTCACTATAGGTTTTGTTTAGGTCGTTTCATGTTTAGGTGGACTAGGCCTAACATTATAAACCTTGTTCTAGTAGATAAAAGATTATATATCATGTTCCTTGGTAGTATTTCCTTTCAATAATGTTTATTTAGATAACTATTTATCTTCGTACTATATAATATTCACAATTTTATAGACACTATTATTTTTGGCCTACTGAGTTTTACTAACACCCTTCATGGGCAACCAAATCTATTGGGTATTTAAAAAACTCTCTTATGTTTACTATATTTAGATGTATGGGGTTTTGGAAGACATTGAGTACTGTTTAGTATATCAATAATTCTTGAGTCATATCATATGGGTTGGTCAGATTAAATCAGCGATGATGTAAAGAATTTGTGTAGGTCCATTATTTTGGTATGATATGTAACTGAATCAGCTGGTGGTTGATTATATTTATGGAAATCTCATTCATACCTTTATAGGATTTCAATTCATTATTTTTTTTACATATACTCTAATGTGTATAATATTTGGTTATTTGATTCTAGTTTTTTAATTTTATTTAGGGGTTATATTTTCTACAATGTTCACATTAGTTACCTACTGTTATTTGATTTCCTACGTCATACAAGGAGAAGCACATTTGGTTTTTAATATTATCAGGATATAGGATGGGTAAAAGATTGAGATTGATACTGGGCTTGTACATCATGATCACCTATTAATTCAGATCGTGTAGGTTATTGGGGGCCGATATTGAAGCTATAGATTTATTATTTTATGGTTGTAAATTATTTTCACTTCATACGAAGTTTTTGTTATTCAGATTTGATAAATTCTAACGGAACATTGGTTCATGGCCTTTTGGAATTAGGCCTTCTAATTGTTTTCTACTCTTGGAATTTAAGGGGATGAGTTATCACATTAATAATTTTAGGAGAATAGTACCCAAATATTATTTTTCTCCTACTTTTATATCTTACAGGTTTCCATTTAATGTTAGTTCTAAGTATCTATTGTGATACACTCGATGATGGGGACACTTCTGTCTTCCTGAATCAAGGAAAGTGTAGTGACCCTAGTGGGTCAGAATGAATCATGTGTAGGATCATTGGAACTATTTTTGGACATTTTTCTATGATTTGTAACATTTTCACGTCCTCCATGGTGAGATCAGATGAGTAGATGATCTTAGAGAACAAGCACCATAGTTGAGGGTTGTTAGTTAGTATATGACACCATTATAGTGTAAGATAAATGTTGTATTTTTTTTATTTTTTAATGACATGTTATAATGACATGAGTTCATGTTTATTCCCAGTGAGTTGTGATATTCTTGGAATGGGATTGGATCAAGGTTGGTTGGATTGAGTGGACTTTTAACATGACTCTGTTCTTGGGAGTGGTTTTGTGTTGCTCACACGGGTGAACTATGAGAAGGGTATATTGGGTTATGTTTGATTTGTGGTTTGTGAAGTTATGAAATTTGGTTTGGGCCACTAAATATAGAACAGAAATGTTGGATCCTAATATAGGGTTTTGGAATATATGAGTCCATTTTTTGGGAAATAACACTTGATTTCTAGTTGATTAGCCTTATGGTTTTTTTTCTATAGGGGATGTCTTGTTTGGATTCCTACCCCCATAAATATATTTAAAAATAAATGTGTATGGTTTTTAGAAGAGAGACCAGCTGAAAAAGAGGTTCATAAATAAAATGTTTTTTCCAGTGTCTGAGTTCACTTTAAGTACATACCATGTAGTTGATGTTTTTTAGTATGAGGCTCATGGTGTTGATTGTTTTCAAGATCATATGGATCTCAGATTCATCATGTTTTGAAGAAACATGTGGTTTGTGGGGGTAATACTAGCTGGATTCCTATCCCATTTTTTTATAAATGAATCTCTATGAACATATGGAGTGTATACATGAACATAGTAGAACATTTGAATTATAATAATGTTTTGATTGGTTGTTCATGTTTTTTGAGATTTTGAGTTTAATTATGTTTTTTAAATCACAAAGAGTCCTTTATATTATGCGAGATAGGTATTCGGGGTTGGCATGGCTAGATGATAGGGATTATGAATCATGGTTTCTTAAATTTTGACTAACAAGAGTTAAAATCATGTTCTGTAGTGGGGTAACATAGGATGGTGTCTGATGTTTAATTTTTAATCATTCTAGGAGTAATGAATATTTGGTGTTGCAATATATAATTTTTTATGTGGACTAGATATAATGAAAATGTGTGCTTGTGGTACTTTAGTAGAACATACTTCCATGAGAAGAATAAGATCCATTGTGAATATAAAGGGAAGATTGTGGGTAGGGCGGCCTAAGACCATTGGATGTGTTTTCTATTTCCCTTTAATTTGATGGTTACAATATAAACGAGCGTGAGTGGTGGTTGTTTTATTCGAAAAAATATTAGTATACACATTGTTAGAAATGATGATTCCAAATTTCATGAAATCATTCTATTTACATTAATAAGTAAACTGCTACAGGAATAACTACACTATATTATTTTTGTTTCATATCGGTTGTCTGGGATTTTACTGTAATGGAGAAATGTACATGGAGTCATGTGGTGGAATCAGAATCATCAACTATTTATGGGTGGGGACTTTAGGGTGGATGAGATTTCACTTAATTCCTTAGGTTTCATTTTTAGATACATGGAATATAGGATAATTGATGATTTTTTGGGATTATTAAATGGAGGAAGACTGTACACATTCAATTATAAGGTTATTAGTTGTTAGAGAATGGTCTTCAGATGTTGAGGTTGTTTGGGTTAGTCAATGAACAAGACACGCCATGGTGGGGTATGATGTACAAGTTGTGGAGGTTCTACCCTTATGCATGATATATACCTAATGTATGGGATTGGTTATGGATCTGTTGTGTAGGAATTAGGATGAAAGTGATGATTCATTATTGTTCATTCATACTTTATGTATGGGATTCAAATAGTAAATTAGTTGTGGTGGATGATCATGTTGGGAATCAGATTCATGATTATGGTTGGTCTATAAATAGTTCATATATGAGCCCTATTGGGTATGCATGTGTGGATTTGTAATTCTACAGGGTGTGAGGGAGTTTTCTTTTGAATACATTGAAACTAATTGGTAGTTGAAGCTGATAATATTGGGATGATTCGGTTGTGGAAGGTCTAATAGGGTTTAGTGGAAAATTTGTGTGTATATGGTTGATAGATATGTATGGTTTGTTATTTTGGGAATGATATGTGCGTTTTTTTGTTATTATGGGATTCTAATGAAAATACAAAATGACATTAGTTTTTGTATGGTAAATGGTTATTCAATATATGTGGTTCCTTTGATGTGAAGTGGAGGGTTTATAAATTTTTTTATCATTCTGGTTAATATTGGTGAAATGTAAGATGGGAGTAGTTTTAGTTATGTTGTGGTGGAGCGAGTTCTTGTTTGGCAGGGCTTTCCGAATGGAAATGGTGTTATGTATGAATCATTTTTGGGTACATGTTTATTATTATGGTGGCGAACAACCTTGCGTGATAAATACCCCATTGAAGTTTTAATCAATGTTCCTATTGTATGGGATCTGTTAACCACCATCATGTTGTTTTTTAGTTGGAAACATGTCAATTATTTGGTGGGTTGAAAGCCTAAAGTTAGAGGATGTGCATTGGTATTGTTTCAAGATATCAAAATATAATTGATTATGTTGGATTGAAATCATCTTTCTATCATTGGTACGGTGGAAAACATGAATTATAATCAGATATTCTCATTGATAATAAGTATTATGGTGGGAATGGTGTAACATCATTTGTCTATATAGATAAAAAGTATTTAAATAAATTTTATATTTCATTACCGGATGGGTTGAATAATGAATTAACATTTTGAATGACGTTTTATGTACTGAAATGTTTAAAAAGACTATTTGGAGTTGAAGAATTATGATCAAGAGGTTTATCATTTGTAAGGATGGCCCTTGGAGGAATCTTGTTAATTTCCAGTTCATTTGGAACTTCCGGGCCGGGTTTCTTGGTTTTTTTTGCACTTTTTTGGATAACACATATGGGACCATGTTTCTCATGATGGTTTTAGTTCATTTTGAACTGAGCTTGGTTAAGGTAAACTCATATGTGGTCCAAGGGGATACAATGTGAGGTTCAGGTGTGTCATAGTCTAAGTGGAGGGGATGTGCATATTTTCAAAAAAATATCACACCCTACTAAAGAAGAGAGATAATGTTGATAACATAGTTGGTCAATTGTTTTTTATACTATGTTTCCTAATCATGTGAGTCATACATACTGTACAGTATGTATCCTCACGATTTGAAAATGTTTGGTGAACTGTTTGGAAATTTTTTCATCTAAACCATGAATATGGATTTTTAGTTTTAAGAGACAACAATATGGTTGGCAGAAATTTTTGAAAACGATGTTTCCAAATGTTGTGGTAGACCATAATATCATTTAAATAGTGTATTTACCATTTTTACACTCTAGATTATCAAGTTTACCACCTCCTTTCTCTACCTATCATGTGAACAATCCATAAGAGGTTATGCATCCCTTACCAATTCTCAAAGCCACATAGAGGAGGCGTTTTTTATATATTATACAGCACATCGAGGGGAGATCCAAAATTTATTTTCTATCATGATTTATAATATTTCACAAATCCTATTTTGGATTGCATCTAATTCGGTATTTTTGAAGATTCGACCATATCATGGTGGGAGAATCCATGTCTCATGGGGACATTAATCAGCATGTAAGGAAGATGTCCAGAGATGGATTTCATGCTTTGTTAGGTGTATCTTCATTATGGTATGTGTTTTTAGTGTATTTTCATAGTTTTTCTAATGATTTACGTTAATTATTTTTTAAAATCTGTAATATCTACTTTGAGGTTTGTACATAAATATTGTTGAGTTTATTTTTCTCGTATTCAATTACAGGTTGTCTTAGGAATAAGTGTATCACAAAAACCTGGTAATTTTTCCACCATTATAAAATTTTTACTCTTGTCATATAATTAAAAAAATTTATAATTTATAATTTATTATTTTTTCATGCAATAATAAAACTTCAGTGAAGGTGAAGAGATTAGTTTGATGATGATTGGATTGGGTGATGATTGGATGGGCCATGGAAATGTGTCACTATATTGGTAATCTTTTTGAAATCATTATTTATGTGGTAGTTGGTCAAATTGATTTTTTCATTGTACTATTAATTGATTTTCATGTGTATATATTATGTTTCCCAATTCAATTTTTTGTGTGATTTCATTAGATGATTATGTGCTTTTCATTGGGACTCTGATTAAACCCTTTGAACTTTTATAGGTCTTGTTGGATCCTAGGGTGAAAATAGACCGAACCTATGGTCTTCCATGGGGTGAAATGTTTCATGAAAATGGTAATGTTGATTTATAAAGAGTTGGGTTTGAATAATTTCATTTATCATTCTTTTAGTAAAATCCAATTGAATAATTTGAAATTATTTTAAATATGTGCATTGGTATTTTACCACGTTTTGGGAGTTTGTGGATGTAAATCTTTGCTATGAAATGGTCATTGTTTAGAAAAGAGGTGTTTCCCAAAAAGTGATCTCTAAAATGGGTTTCAAATTGATTTTAATTTTTGATATGATATTGTAATGTGATGAACACATTAGTTATAATTTCATTAGGAATATTTAAAATGGTTTTCATTTATGGTGTAGTCATTTGGACTTGTTTTTTTCAAGGAAAGAGACCCATGTTTTAAAATGGTGGCTGTTAAATGGCTAATAATTTAGTTTGGGTTAGTTTTTTTTGAATGTGAATATTATTAGGATATGTTAAAGAATGATTTATTTTGAAAACCCATAGGGAACATAGTAAATGATATTGTTTTAAAAAGGGAGGATTATTTTTTGGTCAATTATTTGTGTAGACATAATTTTAAGCGTAATATTTAAGAAAATAATGGATGGTTTGGGTAGTGGGATGGTTCTCCACCAAATGAATGTGTACAAGAGATACAACATTACATATAGGCTTTAGTCTATAATAGTATACATAATGGGTAATGTTACTGATTAATTAACTGGGTTATGATGATATACTATGTATAAAAGTATTATAGACTTATGCTCCTCATTTATATCATGGGCCATACAGATGCTCTAGTAGTAACCATTGACTTGTATAGATAGAAATTGGTCTATGAAAACTATTATTATTATTTTTTAACACTTTGATAGAATATATTTTTAGCGTTGTTAGAGATAATATTGTATACATTTATATGATTGTTGGAGGTTCCAACCACAATTGATATTTATTAGGATATTTGTTTCATATTCCTGATGGACATTTGAGGAATTGTTGGTTAGGGTATTATAGATACCTATAGTTACTGAAGGCACTATTCTTCATTTTTTATAATGAAAAGTGATCACTCTATCCAGAAATTTACATTATGTAATTCCTATATTATTCTTTATAGGACATGTTTAAATCATGAATGTTTTTTTGTCCTAGGCATCATTTTAAAACCATTGGGAAAGTTGGTACTAGATGATATTTTGTGTTCCATGGTTGTATCCTCATTCTATAATCTCTACTGTTTCAAATTTTTATCTTCATACACTATTTTAGTGACTGTTAATTTCATTACACAACATTTGTGGTGGCCTGATATGTTTTACTCAAATACCATTTGTGAGTGTAAACTATTTCAATTTGAAATGAAATTATAAATTTTGTTCCAATACCAAATATATTTTATTTTAATCAAATAATTATAATTGATCATTATAATAAATAAATATATAATTTTCCTTTCTAAATATCTTAAATTAAATTATGTATTTCATTAAAATTTAGAAAATTTATGTTTTTAATGACAAACAATTATTATTGGTAAATGATAAAAAAAATTTATTCTTAATTTTTTCGACATGTGAATTATATAATGAAAGTAAATTTCTTCAAATTTAATTTCTATAATTTGGAAATCATGCTATAAAATTGAAATATTTAATTTATAAAACCCAAATAGGTTAGATATAATGTTTTTTTCTAATAAATTTTCTAACATTTATCAAATAAGTAAAAAAATATCAAATTTAACTAATAAATATTTAATATTGCATTATATTAATATTACAGTTGATTTTAAACTTAAAATAATATAATATTAATTTATTGAATATTTTAATATATAACATTACACCTAATACAGAAGTAATATATTAAACTAAATAAACAATTATCAAAATAAATGATCAATTAAATAAGTTAAAAATGATTCTAAATAAGAAAAAATCCCTTAACATTTATACATTCCTAAATAAATTTTATATTTCATCTTGAATCAAGAAGGATAAATGTTACATCTGAAATAAGAATATGTTTTAAAGAAAGGCATAATTTCAATTGAATTATTTTTAATATGAATTTTAATTTTTTTTATAGGATATATTTTATGGAATTTTACATCATAAAAACCTCTATTTATAATGGATATTTATATCACATTAATTATATCTTCTGGTTTTTTACATATAACATATCCATCATAAGAAATCATGGAAATAAAATCATGTATATCTTGTGATTATGGGAGATGTAAAAAGTTCTCTAAAATATTCAATTTGATAGAATTTTTAATATAGTCCCATAATGAAAAAAGATATAAGAAAAAATATCTTTCCCAGATATCCATTCTCAAGGAAGGTCATTTGAGATGGGAATATAATTCAATCACTAATAATAATACAATGAAAATTGATTATAATTAATAACAAGGTAATCAAAATAAAAATTAACCTCCACTGAGGGTGTAGGAGATCCAAAGTCTTTTGCAATGATAGAAAAACAACATTTTAAATAAGAATGTAAAATACATTATTTCTTATAGAAACATTGTTTCATCAAATTTTTTTTACAAAAATATATGTGATTGAATTTTAATATATCACAAATAACCTATTCAATAAAAATTAATATAATTTGGTTCATTTTTATCCCCTCCATCCAACCACATAATGGATAACTGTCCATCATACATTCTAAATTAGAGGAGGCTAGATGATAATTGTGAACAAGCTCATCTCTCTTACAAGAATCCCTCATCGATAATTCCTCTATATTGTCACATCATGTAGCTATCCTATTTATATCATGTCATCCACCCATTCATATTATACGACATTTCACCTTCACATTATTAGTTTGAAGACCCAATTCCCAAATTGCCTATGTACATGTCCTCAAAGATGAAATCAGTTGAATAATTTCATTTCTACAGTAACCATAAAAACCAATCCCCAATTTTGATACTAGATCATTAATATTGTATTATATTGTAATGAACACTAATTCAAACCCTAATTTATGAATTTAAACTATCCTAAAAACATTGTATTTTAAATTATTTATAACTGATTTTATAAGAATAACCCTTTTATGATATGAATACAGTGTTTTAATCATTATTTATCTCATTGTATAATTTTTACAATTTATATTTTATTTAATTTTGGAAGATTTATTTTTCATCCTTCAATCTATGAATATAAGCACATGTGTTTTTGTGGTAACATGTATTTATTACAAACCCCGATAACCCCTCACTTATCTATGGGTATTATTGAAATAATAAGATGTTTTTTAGGAGTCATTGATGATCTATGTTTAATTTCATCACCATGAATGAAGCAAGAATGATTATAATAGAAATTATAGATAATGAATTAATATGTAGTCCCAAAAAATGTTTTTATTGATTTATCAAAACATGATAATTATGTTCATGTAAATGGTCATAAGATTTAGTGAAAAATATTTTAAAAAAATTAATGATAAATATTTAATGATTCTATGATGTGTAATAAATATTTATGGCATTTTTCTAAATTTCATTTATATGTAATCTGGAGTGTATTGATTTATATAAGAATATATTTTATGAAATTATTACTATATATTTATAATATGTTTAAAATAAATAAAATCTATGAAGAAAAAATAGTACTTAATCTGAATAATGACTGATTTTCAGATGACAAACATATGATTGAATAGAATTTTATGTTTGTTGGCCCCGGAAAACGTGTCCACAAATTTTTTCATATTCATCAACAAATGATCCAACGATATAGCCCGTTTCGAAATCATAGATTTGACAGGTCGTAGGGCCTGAACAGAGTGGAAGATTATGAGTTATGGACATTTAAAATTGGGTAGGAAAACTAGTTCGTGGAGACCATTTGCGAAGCTCCTTCCAAGATCACAGAGCATATGAACTTGATCGGAGCCCATGGAACATCATGGGCTAAACAAATATCCCACATTTTAAAGTTGTGGCGGAGCAAGGAGGTGTGGTGCTCGGAGAACCCCTTTGACATTTGCAACCAACCCCGTAGCAAGGCGGCATGATGCTCTATGAACCCCATTGACATTCACGACCTTTCGTGGAGCATGGAGGTTGGATGCTCTGTGAATACCTTTGACGTTTGCGACCTTCCGCATAGACTCCCTCTTGATTGCACTGATCGAGCGCTGCATCAGGGTGCCTCTTTCCTAAAAATACCCAACTCAACTCCCTTCATCATGATAGTCATTCCCCCCATTGGGAGGTCGACCACTCCCATTTCACGAAGCTTCCTAGCTCTGAAATGTGATGCCCTTAACATCCTTTGCGAATGAGGGAGCACCTTTGGTTTGCTCGATGCTCCGTGAGAGCCACGTTTCTCTGCAAGCCACCATTCCTCCACGAACTCCATTTTCTCTACCAGTGCATGCTCCACGACTCCATCCTTAATGAGCAGCTTTCCATCCTGAAGATACTCCACGAGGCTACATGCTCTATGTGCAGCCATCCTTCACAAAGCTACATCATTAGACCCCATGCTCTGCGAGCACCTATCCATTCCTACCGTCACTGACCCCCATGAAAAATGGAGAGCAGCACTATGAACGTTTCGGGTTGGGAGGTCCAAATTTTCCATTGTGCCCTTATGTTCATCCACTTTCCACCTTGGAATCCAAGAAATGAGATACATCTCCTCACACCAAGAAACACCTAGAGTCGATATATTCCACTTGCTCAATTTCCTATGTCTCGAGTTCATATCCTCATCATCAATTCCACAGAGTACCTTGAGTATAACTATTCCACAAGTCACTCATCCAAACCCCATAACCTGACTCTTATGCTAGGTTTAACTAGAAAGGTTTTCACTTGTTTAAGTCCCAACCCCATTCATTGATTGGAGCCTTATTCCTGATAGTACTCACTCAATGAATATTTACTCTAGTACTCCCTATGTTCCAAACATAGGATTTTTATTCATGAAAACAAGAGATCCCTTATGCACCAAGCATAAGATTCCAATGGTCCCCTATACCTGACTATAAACATAAGTACTCCCTATGTTCCAAACTTTTGATGCCTCTTTTTTCAAACAATAGATGTGTTATGCACCAAAAATAAGATTCCAATAGTCATATCTTCATGACTATAAATAGTATGATTCCATATCCTTCAATAATAGGATGCCTTTTTTTCCAAATAAGAGATGGATTATGTGAAACACATAAGATACATCATGAAAAGATTACAGTGGCATAACGTCAAGAGCATTCGAATCTATTCAAACATTCCATCACCCCACCTCATACATTGTGTGTCCTTAATTAAAATTTTCATCCTATTTCATCTCTTACGGGGCCCCATAATTGCATGGTTCCAGGCCTCTTTGGTTCACATACCATTCTGGGCCAACACCCTGGAAAACTTTCGATGAAACTTCGAGTCAGGTACAATGTTTCAAACATGGTCATCGGTCGACCCTCATTTGTGTGTCCTCAAATTAGACTGACACTATATGGATGATGTGTTTCAAACAAGATCAACTATTATCGTCCACCATCACTCCACCCTAACCACATTATAAATGTCTGTCATGTGATTGACACTTTTCATCTCTCTTTGTTTGGATTGATTCCATTTCACTTAGCATTATCCCACTTCTGCACTAGCGCATAGGTGTAGTCATCAACTATGTTCCTCAACCCACTAGTGAGTTGGCATGCCCTCATGGCAATACATGAGGATGAAATTATAGGATGCTTCCTTGTTTAAGCCCCATTCACCATTTCTTCTCTATAGAGGCACCCGGGTAGCATCATATGGTAAGCCCAACCCACCATTCATGCTACAGAGTGGCACCAAGGATGCTTCCTTACGTAATCCCCATTCACCACTACCACTCCATAGAAACACGCAAGCAGCTTCCTTGTGTAAGCCCAATTCACTATTTTCGATCCATAGTGGCTCCTGGGAAGCTGCCTCACGTAAGCCCCATTCACCATTGTCGCTCCGTAGCAGTACCAGGGAAGATTCCTCGCGTAAGCCCCGTCCACCATTTTCTCTCCATAGGGACACTTGGGAAGCTTATTTTCATAAACCCCATTCACCATTGCTGCTTTGTACCGGCAACCGAGCAACTTCATTGTCTAAGCCCCATTCACTATTTCCACTCTATAGCAGCACCCGATCGGCTGTCTCATGTAACCCCCTTTGACCATTCTCTCTCCACAGTGGAAGTCAGACAGCTTCCTCGCGTAATCCCCATCCACCATTTCCACACCATAGTGGTACCCAAAAAGCTTCCTTGTGTAATCCCCATTCACCATTGCTGCTCCATAGCGGTATCTAGGAAACATCCTAGTGTAAGTCCCATTAACAATTTCCCCTCCATAGAGGCACTCGGGCAGCTACCTCGTATAATCCACATTAAACATTGTCTCTCCTTATCAGCACCAGGACAACTTCCTTGCATAATCCCCATTTAACACCCCTCATGGTTTCACCGTTAAGCCGTGATTGTTAGGTCTTTCTTGCCTCTTGTTTCTCACCCCGAGCATTACTCACAGGGGTGGCAGTGCAGTCTATGGGGTAGGGGTGTCTATGGGGTTGGGGATTGTACACAGTTGTGGGGGGGGGGGGGGGTTCAGTTGGGGGAGGGGTTTTCCAGGGGGTGGGTTGGTTGTCTAGAGGGGTGGTGGTAGAGTCAAGGTGGTTCAGGGGTGTCTAAGGGCTGGGGGGCGGGGGTGGTTTCATGGGTGGGGCTATCCAGGGGGTAGGAGGTGTCCATGGGGTGGGTAGGGTGTCCAGGGGGTGGGAAAGGCTGCCCAGGGGGTTAAAGGGTGTCCAGGTGGGTGGGTGGGTTGTCGACGGGGGTGGTGGGGCTGTCCAGGGTGGTAGGGGTGTCCATGGGGATGATCGGGCAATCTACAGGGCGACTGTCCATGGGGGAGGGGTTCGTCCAGGGGGCTGGGTAGGCAATCCATGGAGGGTGGAAGTGCTTTCCAGGGTGAAAATGGTGTCTAGAGGGTGGGTGGGGCTGTCTAGGGAGTTGGGTGGGCTGCCCACAGGGTGGGGGGCTATCCACGGGTGTGGGGGGTTTGTCCATGGGGGTGGGCGGCATTACCATGGGGGTGTGTGTGGGGGGGGGGAGCATTCCCCGGGGTGTGGGCTGTCCAGGGTGTGGGAAGGCTATCCATGGGGGTGGCTGTTCTATCTAGGGGGTAGAGGGTTTCTATGGGGTGGGAAGGCTTTCCATAGGGGGGGTTTTCTAGGGGAGGGGTGAACAGTTAGAAAAAATCATCAAGTCATGTTTTTTTATTTATAGATAAAAAATAAAGATAATGTGACCTTCCTAATTATACATTTATTCAGGTACACAAAATCAATAAACATCAAAAGTCAGTAACATAAGTCAAAAATGTAAAGGATCAATCGATCCCTCATCACCATCACTATCATCACCATCACTATCATCACCATCATCATCAGCCCCAACTTAATCATCATCATTGTCCCCATCATCATCAATGCCCTCCTCAACACTCTCCTCCTCACCCTAATACTTAGACTCGACCTCCTAATTTTTCTCC
>CAUJRU010003329.1:0-51429 GCA_963277665.1 Viscum album | reverse complement strand
TCGTGGATCAATGATAAGTTTGATAAAGATGTTTAAATCACCATTGGAGTTCCCAAATCTCACCAATGACATGGAAATAATATTAATTCTTCATCATAAATCATTCCAATTGTAATGTCCCAGACCCTCCTGGACCATTACTTTCCCAAAAGTGAGGCTTCACCAAAATAGTGGCACCATGACGGTGGTACGGTGAGGGTGACACTGAGACAATGGCACTGTGAGGGTGACACCGTGATGGTGGCACCATGTCCTCTTCATTTTTTTCTAGTTCCCGACCTTTCCAATCCCACAGTAATTAATTCTTTTACCCTTATTAAAGTCCATAATTAATACCTAAAAATCTCAAGAAATGTCCTCGATGTGGGATATTAAATAACCACTTAATACCATCGTGTGTAACTTCCGAACCGCATGGGAAACCGCGATCCGACTTTCCAGGCATTCAAAATCCCCATATTCCATAACAACAGGATTATATATATATATCGCAAAGGAAGTTCTTCTTTCTCTTATTTATTTTGTCCAACTCATCTCCTTCTCCCTGGTGCACCTGAAGTCCCCCCCCCCTTCCCGAGACTTGTGGTGCGCCTGTGCTCGAGTCGTCTGCTCGTCCTTGGAGTTCCCGACGTCCCTCCCCTACAAATAGTGCATCCCCTATTCTTGGCTTATGGAAAAAAACATTGATCCATGATCAATCAGGTAGGGATTTTCTCCTTTATCCCTCCTTTCTGTGTATCATGCGGGGTGGGAAATATTTTGCCTATGTGGAAATTGATGAAACCAAACTTAACGAAGATAATGAAAAGAACTTTAAAAATGAAAGGGGGTGTGATTGATGTTCTGATGTACTCTTTATGTTGTTAGGTGTTGTGAATTGTATGAGTCTATGATCAATGAAAATCAGGGTCATTGGTGGTCTTTCTATGTGCACTAACGAACCTCGGTGCTCTTAGATGTTTAAATAACTGTAACATGGAATTGGTTAATTACGTATACCTGGATAAATAAATTTAAAGCACTAGGATCAACCCTTTTCTGTGATAACCCCGGTTAAATCACATTGTAATTGAAACCATGGAGTGTGTTAAATCTTTTAAATCTAAAAATACTAGCATGGGCCTTCCTTGTGTTGGTGGTAGCGGTTTGGTTGTTTCTTTCACAGGCCAGTTGCTGGGGTGATATGGGTGGGGATGGGATCCCCTGTTGTTATACTCTCTCTGGTTGTGAATTTGAGGCTGTGTGGTTACTCTGCTAATATCACAAATTGGGGTGGAATCCTCTATTGTTGAGAAATCATTGGCTCTTGGATTTTGGGGACATGGGGCTATGTCTCAGGGTTTTCTTTAGTTACAGTACTTCAAGGGATATCACTTATCCCTTTTTTGTTGTGAATTTATGAGAGAACCGGGTGTGAATGTTTAAGTTTTTGTTTCACTGCTTTCTTTCTATGGCTTGTGGTTTTTTCCTGTTAATTTCCCAGTAGTGTAGAATTCACCTAAACGGGGTTACTTGAGCATGAAAAAAGGAACATTTTAAATGGGAATTGGTTTTGTGAATGAGTTGTGGCTTGGCTGTGAGTGTCATACTATTCTTTCATGAATGTTTAGAAATGAGGGAGTTTGTGCTTAGGTTTTGGAACCCCTATATTGGGTTGAGTTCTTGTTACCTATACCTATATCTGCATATTTTATGTTTCTTATTCACGCCCCACCCAAGTTGAGCACTTAAGTGTCGAACACTCCCATTTCATGGGGGATGGTGTTTTTCCCAACACTCTTATGAGTGGCTGGTTATTAGCTCAATTTATGATCCCTTTCCTGAATAGCCCAAGACTCTTCGAGCATGCTCTGATGGCCTGAAGTCCATTATTTTCCCAAGAATCTTTTGGTAGGGTAGTTGTGGTGGTTTCCTCAGGTTTTTGTGGTCAGGTTGTTTCCCAAGTGTCTTCTGGATGAGGCCCAGGTGTCTACGGGCGGGGTTTAGCAGTGGGATTGCGGTGAGGTTGTGACCCAGGTGTCTGCGGGCAGGGTTTGGCAGTGGGACTGCGGTGAGGTTCTGGCCCAGGTGTCTGCGGGCGGGGTGTGGCAGTGGGACTACGGTGTGAATGACAGGATTGGTTTGATGCATAGGATGTCTTCAATAACCAGTGGGAAAGTGGCGCGGGGTACCCAAATATCGATGTGATATTACTATACGTTATTTGATTTTCATTATTTGGGGAGCGTGCCTTGGTGTGGTTTGGGTGGATAGCATTTCCTTATTGGGTGTGGTTATCTCTTTTTCCACAGGACATTAGAATATCTCCTCATTTGTGCACAAGAGTCTTTGGTTTTCCCTACTGAGTGTACTTGTATGCTCACCCTACGTATATAAAACTATTTTCAGGTTTCCAGGAGGACTTCAGGGATCGTGCGGGACCGTACTAGCTCGGACCTTGGGGCAGTTGCTATTGTTGTTTTCCATTTCTTGTTACTTTACCTTTGGAGTTTTTTAGGATTGTATTATTTACTGTTGAACATGCATACGGGAATGGTTTACTTTCATCCGTACTTGTACTTTCAGTTTTGGTATTATGGGATTTACTATCTTATCTCCCGATCCTATTAAAATAAAAAGGGTAATGCCTTCCATTTAGTGTGTAATTTGTTTTATACCCTTAGTGCTAGTCGCCACACCAGGACCTATTGAAGGCGGGTATTGGGGGTCATTATCTCACCTTCATCTTGAAGAAGGAAGGGTCTAGAAATCTGCTGTACCTTCCCTCATCTTGGTGAAGGCAGGTCATGACAGATTGGTATCAAAGGCTGAAGTTGATAGATAGGATGGATTCTGGAGTTAGGAACAGTGAGGATTGCATGGGATGGTAGAGCAGCAGTGTTGGGTGACCTTGGTGCGTGAATTAGGCCAGGGAAGACCGACTAGGACACTGAATTTTATCCCCCCCATGATCCGATGCAAGGACTCTAGACCTACCGAACGACCAAGTGAGGACACGCTGATTGCAGGGTAGATACCCTAGGAAATGTACATGCATCATAATGACTTTTGTTCTCATTTTTCATGGCTTCCTTTGGAAATTTAATGTAAATAAATAAGTCTAAAAAAATTTAAGAACAATATTCTACACCACTCAGGCTTAGGAATTCCTTGTTTACCTTGCAGCTATGGCACCTGGGAGGCGACCACGAGTAGTACAGACGATCAAGGCCTTGGAGGTTGACCTGGCCGATCGACAGAGGATCGACCAAGAGGAGGAGGATAACTAGTGGCAGAAGACACTTCGAACTTTTCAGCGACGGACCCTCCGGAAGTACGAGGGAAGTATCTCATACATGGAGACAGAGGGCTGGATCGAGAAGATAGTGATAGATTTCTGCATGATTCGTGCTCCGATGGAGTACTGGGTTCCTCTGTCCATTATCCAGATGCGGGGAGTAGTGCATCAGTGGTGGATGCTTTACCTTGGAGAGAGGAGAGAAGCTGAGGTTGTGTGGGCTGATTTCGAGAAGGAGTTTCGGGCGAAATTACTCTCTTCCATGAGGAACGATAAGAAGAGACAAGATATAATCTCCCTCCAGCATGGGAGTATATGTTCAAGGATCTCCTTCACTTTTCTCCAGACCTCTTTCCAGATGAGGAGTCTCGGGCAAGACATCTAGAGGAGGCACTCTGACCTCCTCTTTAGTATGTTGTTGTTCCCTTTTCCTTACCGACTTAACTAGAGGTGAAGAAGAAGGATAAAGTGGTGGAGAGAATGCACATGCTGGGAGGTGTGTCGCGAGAAGGGATCTAGTTGGGCCTATCGAAGGGGAAAGACATCAGCAACAGGCCCCCAGCATCAGAACCCTCTAGGTTTTGACTGGAAGGAAGCAAGCCTCAGTAGTTCTAGTTCCGATCCCCTAGTCCTCACCCCTTCCTTTCGGGCCCAGGACTGAGGTTCTTTGTCTATGGGAGCCACGAGCACTTTCAGAACCAGTGCTCAGATAGAATGCAGTACGGCGGCAGTGGGAAGGCCCACCACCCATCTCAGCAGCAGTAGGGGCAGCGAGCTCCCACTCCTCTGAAGGCAGACGTTGTAGGAGGAGGCCGCTCCGAGGTCACTCCTCAGGGACCTCGACCAGGGCGTGGTCAGGGAGGTGGCTGATAGCCATGAGGCAGAGGATCTGGGCGCGGGCAGTTTCACGCCGTGGAGGCAGCAGTTCCAGCAGGACCGGAGGTCGTTCGAGGTATGATCAGTTTTTCCAGTACCCTTACTTACGTCTTGTTCGATACAAGAGTTTCACACTACTTCATTACACCCTGTCTGGACTGTGCTTTGTGTTTAGACACTGAGAGACTTCTAGTGCCCCTGGTGCTGAGCACACCAGTCGGAGGTCAGACCGACTTATCTTATGTTTTCCGATGATGTTGACTGATGATAGCGCCACATCAGTCTATCTGGGATCTGCTATTGTTGCAGATACAGCCATGCGATGTCATCCTAGGCATTGACTGACTGTTCTCTGTTTGTTCCATCATTAACTGCTTACAAGGAAAGGTTGTGTTTTCAGATTTGGACGGTCAACGTGTAACTTTCGTCGGTGAGCGGGGTTGTCAGAGAAGCTGCGGGATAGAGGAGCCCCTCCATTCCTTGTTGACCGAACTATTAGTGGAGTCATTAGATGCAGAAATGGTGGGAGTCCCAAGAATATTTAGTGAGTTTATGGATGTCTTTCCTGAGGAGGTGGTGACTATACCCTCTCAATGTGATGTTGAGTTCGGGATAGACTTGTAGCCTGGTTCCCGTTTGATTTCGATGGCTCCCTATTGGATAGCACCTTCTGAGATGCGGGAGTTACTGATCCAGATTGTCGATCTAATGAAGAAGGGTTTAGTTCGGCCATGTGCGTCACCGTGGGGTGATCCTATGTTGTTTGTGAAGAAGGCGGATGGTGGTCTGAAGCTGTGCATAGAATACAAGAGGCTGAATCAGGTGACGATCAAGAATCGCCACCCTCTCCCGAGGATAGACGATCTCTTCGACCAGCTGAGGGGAGCAGGTTGGTTCTCAAAGATCGATCTATAGTCTGGATATCACCAAGTGAGGGTGATGGAGGGTGACATCTTGAAGACTACCTTTAGGTGCAGATATGGGCACTTCGAGTTTGTAGTCATGCCGTTCGGCGTTACAAACGCACCTGCTGTGTTCATGGGACTCATGAACTCCGTCTTCCGGGAGTACCTAGACCGGTTCGTAGTCATGTTCATCGATGACATCTTGATCTACTCAAGATTAGAGGTGGATCACGCACAACACTTGAGGATGGTTTTAGATGTCCTCCGACGACACTGGCTCTATGGGAAACTGTCCAAGTGAATGTTCTGGATGCGAGAAGTGAATTTCCTTGGGCACGTGGTGTCTGAGCAGAGGATAGGAGTGGGCCCATTGATGGTTGAGGCGGTTTTTTCTTGGGAAGCACCCAAGAACATGGAAGAGTTCATAGTTTCCTCAGTATGGCAAGTTACTACCGGAGGTTTGTGCCCAAATTCTCCCAAGTTGCGGCACCTTTGACATCCTTGAGCAAGAAGGACCAGGCTTTCGTGTGGAATGGGTAGTGTGAGGCAGACTTCAGCTATTTGAAGGAGAAGTTGGTTAGTGCCCCAGTGATGAGGTTTCCAGAAGAAGGGGCAGCATATGGGGTGTTCTATGATGCTTCAGGGCAAGGCCTCAGATGTGTGTTGATGTATTGTAAAAGGGTGATCTCCTATGAGTCTAGGCAGTTACGTCCCCATGGGTGTAACAATGCCACCCATGACCTAGATCTTTCGGTGGTCGTGTTCGCACTAAAGTTGTGGCGGCATTACCTCGTCAGCGAGCACTTTGTAGTCTTCACAGACCACACGAGCTTGAAGTATATCTTCTCCCAGCGGGACTTGAACTTACGATAGCGAAGGTAGATGGAATTCCTTCAAGATTACGACTACAAGATTTCCTACACCTCGGGAAAGTGGAATGTGGTGGATGATTCTTTGAGAAGGAAGTCGTGGAAGGATACAGTCCGAGAGTCGGCAGATGCTTGGAAGGCGATGGAGGAATTGGCAGCCCTGCACCTAGATGCAAGGTTGGAAGGTGGTAGAGGTTGCATGTATCAGATGACCGTGCAATATTCTCTATTGTGCCAGGTAGAGGAGTCCCAATGGGGAGACTAAAAATGTGAGGTGATGTGTGACCAAGTTAACCAAGGGGATGCTCCGGAAGGGTGGATGGAGGATGGTCAGAATCGGGTGCTTTTCCGATGTAAGTTGTATATTCCAAAGGCGATGCATGAGAGAGTCCTTTGTGAGTTACAAAACTCACCCATATCAGTGCACCCAAGAGTTTCCATGATGTACCAGGGCTTGAGAGGTCAGTTTTGGTGGCCCGGGGTGAAGCGGGAAGTGGTAGAGTTCGTGGCCAAATGCTTGGTGTGTCAGCAGGTGAAGGCTGAACACCATGTTCCAGGCGGTTTGTTGCAGCCTCTGGATGTTCCCAAGTGGAAGTGGGATGACATATAGATTGATTTCATCATGGGACTACCTAAGGCTCAAGGATGCTGAGATGCTATCTGGGTAGTGGTGGACCGGTTGATGAAGTCGGCTCACTTTCTGGCGATTAAAGTGTCAGGTGCAGTGGATGCCTTAGCAGGAAGGTATGTAGATGAGGTGGTGCGGTTTCATGGAGTTCTGAGATCCATAGTCTCAGATAAGGATGCACGGTTTACCTCCCGAGTCTGGAGAGGATTACAACATGATTTTGGCACCCATCAACGTCTTAACACTTCTTTCCACCCCCAGATAGATAGACAGACAGAGCACACCATCCAGACCTGGGAGGATATGCTGTGGGAATGTGTTCTGGACTCAGGAGGATCGTGGGTGTGACAGTTGCCTCTGGTAGAGTTTTCCTACAATAATAGCTATCACTATACCATTGGCATGGCTCCGTTTGAAGCCCTATATGGAAGGCCGTGTCGCTGCCCAGTGTGCTGGACTGAGGTTGGTGAAACGAGCGTTCTTGGCCCGAAAGTGGTGTAGAGAATGAAAGAGAACTTTCAGCTTATACGGGAAAAGATGAAGGCGGCCCAGGACCGAAAAAAGTCGTATGTCAATAGCAGGAGGAGGCCCTTGGAGTTTGAGATTGGAGACCACATGTTCTTGAAGGTCTCCCCTTGGCGTGGAAAATGGAGGTTTGGTAGAGGGAGTAAGCTTTCTCCCAGATTCATCAGACCCTTCGAAGTGTTGCGGCGGGTCGGTGAAGTGGCTTATCTGCTAGCGCTAACACCACCACTACTGAGGATACATGATGTTTCCCATGTGTCCTAGCTCCGTCGGTATCTACACAACGATTCACACGTCCTCGACTGGGGAGATCTAGATATCGAGGATGATGTGACCTTTGTGGAAATACCAGTGAGAATCGAGGATCGTGAAGAGAATGTTCTTCGTGGGCGAACCATTCCTTTAGTTAGAGTGTTGTGGAGGCATGGTGGGATTGAGGAGAGTACCTGGGAACGGAAAGCACAGATGCGTGCCCAGTACCCAGATTTGTTTTGAGTTTTGTGTTGTTCTGTTTATACTTGTTTGTGATGGAACTCTTCACCTTGTTGACTGTGGAATGTGTGGTTTTCCTTTTTCTCTGAATGTGTGTGAAAAGTCCTGACTATGGGGAGGGGAGGACCTGATCCCTAATCAAGATGCATTAAGGTAGATGCGATTAAAACCGTGCGGTCAAGTCAGCGCTGCCCAAAGAGGATAGTATCTTGACATGGTGGAAGAGACTCCCCAACCCATATGACTGGGCAGTTGACCCTGGTATGTTTCTTGGTTCTTGAAAGGGGGTGTTTCTAGATAACAATGAGGTTCAATCCTGAGAGGCATCTTTCGAGGTGGTTGTTTGGACCCTCTCTTCTCTTCTGGTTTTTTTGATTCTCGAGGGAGAGAATAGTTTGAGAGGTATCTAATGTAATGTCCCAGACCCTCCTGGCCCATTACTTTTCCAAAAGTGAGGCTCCACCTAAATAGTTGAACCGGTCACGGTGGCACCGTGATGGTGGCACCAGTTGCTGTGGAACCGTGATGGTGGCATCATGAGGGTGACACCGAGACGGTGGCTCCGTGATGGTGACACCATGATGGTGCCACCGTGAGGGTGACACCATGACGGTGGCACCGTGTCCTCTTTGTTCTTTTCCAGTTCCTGTCCTTTCTGCTCCCGCAGTAATTAATTCATTTACCCTTATTAAAGTCAATAATTAATACCTAAAAATCCCAAGAAATGTCCCTGATGGGGGATATTAAATAACCACTTAATACCATCATGTGTAACTGCCAAACTGCGTGGGAAACTAGGATCTGACTTTCCAGGCGTTCAAAATCCCCATATTCCGTAACAATGGGATTTTATCTATATATCGTAGAGTAAGTCCTTATTTCTCTTCTTCCTTTTGGCCAACTCCTCTCCTTCTCCCTGGTGTGCTTGGAGTCCCCCCCCCCTTCCCGAGACTTGTGGTGCGCCTGCGCTCGAGTCGTCTGCTTGTCCTTGGAGTTCCTGACGTCCCTCCCCTGCAAATCGCGCGTCCCCTGTTCTTGGAGCCTGGAGAAAAATGTCAATCCTTGATCAATCAGGTATGGATTTTCTCCTTTGTCTCTCCTTTCTGTGTATCATGTGGGGTGGGAATGATTTTTCCTCAGTGGAAATTAATGAAACCGAACTTAACGAAGATAATGAACAAACCTTTAAAGAATGAAAGGGGGTGTGATCGATGTTCTGCTGTACTTTTTATGTTGTTATGTGTTGTGAATTGTATGGGTCTATGCTCATAGAAAATCATGGTCTTTGGTGGTCTTTCTCTATGCACTAATGAACCTCAGTGCACCTGGATGTTTAAATATCCGTAACATGGAATTGTTTAATTACGTATACTCGGTTAAATAAATTAAAAGCACCAGGATCAACCCTTTTCTGTGATAACCCAGGTTAAAGCACAGTGGAATTGAAACCATGGAGTGTGTAAAATATTTTAAATCTGAAAATACCTTCATGGGCCTGCCTTGTGTTTGTGGTCGTGGTTTTTTTATTTCTTTCACGGGCCGGTTGTTGGGGTGATATGGGTGTGGATGGGATCCCCTTTTGTTATACTTTTGCTGGTTTTGAATTTGAGGCTATGTGGTTACTCTGTTTATATCACGAATTGGGGTGGAATCCTTTGTTGTTGAGAAACCATTGGCTCCTAGATTTTGGGGACATGGGGATGTGTCTTGGGGTTTTCTTTGGTTCGAGTAATTCGAGGGATATCACTTATCCCTTTGTTGTTGTGACTTTACAAGAGAACCGGGTGTTAATGTTTAAGTTGCTTTTTGACTGTCTTCTTTCTCTGGCTTGCGGTTTTTACCTGTTAATTGCCCAGTAGTATAGAATTCACCTAAACGGGGTTACTTGAACATGAAAACATGAACAATTTAAATGGTAATTGGTTTTGAGAATGAGTTATGGCTTGGTCATGAGTGTCGTACTGTTCTTTCATGAATGTTTAGTAATGAGGTCGTCTGTGCTTAGGTTTTGGAACCCCTAGGTTAGGATGAGTGCTTTTTACCTATACCTATATCTGTAGCTTTTATGTTTCTTATTCGTGCCCCACCCAAGTTGAGCACTTACGTGCCGAACACTCCCATTTCATGGGGGAGGGTGTTTTTTCCAACACTCCTATGAGTGGCTGGTAATTATCTCCTTTTCTGCTCCCTTTCCCGAATAGCCCAAGACTCTTCGGGCAGGCTGTGATGGCATGATGTCCATTATTAGCCCAAGAATCTTTGATAAGGGTAGTTGTGGTGGGTGGCCCAGGTGTTTGTGGGCAGGTTGTTTCCCAAGTGTCTTCGGGATGAGGCCCAGGTGTCTGCGGGCGGGGTTTGGCAGTGGGACTACGGTGAGGTTGTGGCCCAGGTGTCTACGGGCGGGGTTTGGTAGTGGGACTGTGGTGAGGTTATGGCTCAAGTGTGTGTGGGCGGGGTGTCACAGTGGGACTTTGGTAAGAATGGAAGGATTGGTTTGATGCGTAGGATGTATTCAATAACTAGTGGGAAGGTGGCATGGGGTACCCAAATATCAATGTTCTATTACTATACGTTACTTGACTTTCATTATTTTGGGAGCATGCCTTGGTGAGGTTTGGGTGGATAGATTTTCCTTGTTGGGTGTGGTTATATCTTTTTCCACAGGACATTGGAATGTCTCCTCACTTGTGCATGAGATTCTTTGGTTTTCCCTACTGAGTGTACTTGTATGCTCACCCTACGCATATAAAAATGTTTTCAGGTTTCCAGGAGGACATCAGGGATCGTGTGGGGCCATACTAGCTCGGACTTTGGGGCAGTTGCTGTTGTTGTTTTCCTTTTCTTGGTACTTTACCTTTGGAGTTTTTTAGGCTTGTATTTTTTATTGTTGAACATGCATATGGGAATGGTTTACTTTCAGCCATACTTGTACTTTCAGTTTTGGTATTGTGGGATTTACTATCTCATCTCCTGATCTTATTAAAAGAAAAAGTGTAATGCCTTCCATTTAGTGTGTAATATTTTTTATACCCATGTTCCTAGTCTCCACTCCGGGACCTATTGATGGCGGGTCTCAGGGGTCATTATCTCTCCTTCAACTTGAAGAAGGAAGGGTCTGGAAATCTGCTGTACCTTCCCTCATCTTGGTGAAGGCGGGTCGTGACACCAATCTTGAGGTAGGAATTTTTTTTATACTATTTTGATCCCCATTTGGATTAGCAAAAATACAACATGAATTAATACCTTTATAAGATTAATTTAGGAATTGATGTTTTGATTTTAGGTTTTTATTTTTATTACTTGGATTTGGAATTGATAAATGTTTACTGACCCATTTATATTCTTCTACATTCAATGTTATGGATTCAGTATAACCCAAAAAACTATACACATATTTTTCCTAACTATAATGTTGTGTGATTTTCACCTTATTATTTGAATGATCATCATTATAATTTCTTTTGACTAAAATTTCAACAATACCTAGATATAGATCATTTAAAAATCAATATTCGGCATAAAGGATCATTTTTGTGGACTCTGGTTCATTATTGAAGGAATGGTCGTGGTACATTGATAATGATATAAGATTGTAAGTTTGGATCAAGAGTTTTGATCTTGTGTTTTTCATCCATGGTATGGTATTTCAGTGATACAATGTGATGGGGCATGATTCTCGGGTGGATGGGATTCTAGAATCTAGCCACCAATGATGGATCTGGAGAAGACCACCATAGATTCGAGATATATGGGAATGATTTGTAGCATATCAATATGTGATTGTGGGATGAGTATGATGTGTGAAACCAACTAGATATTCTATAAAACCCAATATACATGGCATAAAGTTTAGAATAACACAGTCCATGTGAATCCATTTCTATGGTGGATAGGGTTTATGAATAGAATAAAACATCACATGTCATGTTATATAGATCACATCATGGGATCTTTCACATGACTTCTGACCTTTTTATGGTGACCAAGCATGTACCCTTGGGGTACCCAGGAATGGAAACAACCATTTCACTTGGGAAATTTTTTTACCCTTGTACATAGGAATAACCACTGTACATGATCATGCCAAGTGTGCACAGACATGACCATTGTACACAGGCATGATCCTTAAGGCACATGCATGGTAAAAGACTCGATCATGTCTAAATTAGCTTAGAAGCACCATGTATCACCTATACATACTATGTACTTATTCGAGAGTAGGTTAAGGACCTTGTTCTCTTTAGATTTAAGAGTACATATAAGGTGTGTTCCCTTGGTCCACCCCAATAAGGGTACAGTGAGCAATCTGGTCTTGAGAAAATGATGAGTGATCCCCTCTACGGATTACTCTTGGATAGAGTCAGGTTTCTAGATGTGTGGCTTAGGGTGAGATCCAATATCATTTTTCCTCAGGATGGGCCATTTATCCCATTATTAACATCTAATGTGTTTGATCCCCATCCTAGTGGAACAATCATGATAGGGTTATCTATTACCCATATTCCCTGGGTGTGATCCCCTATCTCTGTATTGACGTATAATGATTTCTGGTGTACACCTATTCATGGAGAGGCCTAGCGATCAGACCCAGTTAGATGAGTGCTATCAGTGCTACCAAGACTATAGCAGCGAGTCAACCCAACCTAGAATTACCTTAAATACAAAAGAATAATCCTATATTCTCATTATGGATATAGAATTATTTGATATTTTGAATCTATGTTGAGTATATATGGGTTGAAGTTATCCATTCATGAGATAAATCTCTTTAATTATTTCTAATTGGTGATTTTAGGGTGTCATACATGTTATGTTTTACTCAAACCAGCATGTAATCTACCTACACATGTCATGTCTTATATAGATGATAGTCCATTTGATGGATTCATAAGTGGATGATGAGTATATGAAGAATAGAAACATTAAACATACAATAATGGGTTCCATGAGTTTCATACTGATAACAACACCCTTCTTTCAGTAATGTTAAAATATTTTATAGTTTTGATGGGATTATATTTGGACCATTTTCATCCATGTACATATTCCATACTCAGATTTGATATTTAGTTGTGGGAAAAAATCTTGATTTTAGTTTTATATTTTTTACACATGGTTTGGGGTTTGGAGATGTTTGTGAGACAATTAATTTTGGATAAGGCCTACCATGTGTGTGATATGCCTTCTCTATATGAGTTTCCAGCCCTTAACATGTGATAGGTAGACATAGTGAGTAGCACTCAGCTTACCTCCAGTCAGGTTGGCCCTATTGGTTTGGGTTGTGACAAGAACGAAACCACTATGATTCTTCAGATTAGTAGAGATTGAAATTTTGGGAAGTGTGTCCCCTGATTAGGTGTGTGAGACTAGGTTTGATAATGTGCTTCTCATGGGAGTGTGATTCATATTGTGTAATTTGTTGGTAAAATAGAATTAATGTTTTGTTTTGGATAAATCTATGTTCATAGACATGGATTATATGTGGTACACATTGATTTTTGTTCTCTAAGAGGCCTTACTTGAGCTGATGATTGATGATTTTATAAGGAATTTGTGCGAATTATTACCTGAATCATCGATGAGAATGAGGGGTGTCTCTCTATGGTGATACATGTCACGACCCGTCCTCGGGGCCCGTGCCGTGACTACCCCAAGCCCGCCTTCCATAGGCCAGGGGCTGGCGACTAGCACCAAGGCGTAAATCCCGGTAAAAAGGCAAGACATTGCCTTTGTAAAGTAAACAATAACCACAGAGTACAAGTGGAAGAAGTAAACACTAAGTAAAAAACTGAGTACAATAGTAAGTACGGAAAGTAAAAGGGGCCGGAAATACAAGCCCAACTGTAAAGTACAACTCGAAAGGGAAAACAACAATAGTAAAGTAAAGCCGCTACACCGAGCTATCCACTGGAAATCCCACCTGAAGGGTAGGTACAGATAGCTCCTCTACTCCTCGGGTCCCGCCATCCCCTCCAAGCACGCCCCGCCCAGTGGTCCACCTACAGGTACCGTCCTGCTCTGCAAGCCTCAACCACGATCAATGCTGTCCGTCGTCTGCAACCAACACAACGTAGTGCGGGCATAGCCCGTGCAGGGGTGAGTATAAGCTCCTCAGTAGGGACCCCGAGACCCCCGAAGGTCTCCCAAAATCCACAAAGGATAAGCCACAAAGGAAAGATACAATCACGAAGTAACAACTGACACTGCTTAGGTATATGCCCATACATATACCTAAGTCATCAATTCCAATACGCTCCAACCTCTGAGCCCAAGTACAACTCAGTCCACACAGGAATGTATACGTATTCCACATAAGAAAGCAAAACGTAATCCACACAGGATAGCAAAACATAATCCACAAAGGAGAGTAAACATGATTTCAGCTCACATAGGTATACATCGTCGAAAAGGTGAAAGAGATGATCAGAAATAGATACTGAATCATCTAAGCTAGGACCCACATAGGATACAAGACCAACTGTCTTCATTGATTCATCTATACTGGGACCCACATAGGATACAAGACCAGCTGTCTTCATTGATTCATCTATACTAGGACCCACATAGGATACAAGACCAGTATTGAATCATCTAAGCTGGGACCCACATAGGATACAAGACCAGCACAGCTAGGACCCACATAGGATACAAGACCAGCTGTCTTCATTGAATCATCTATACTGGGACCCACATAGGATACAAGACCAGTATTGAATCATCTAAGCTGGGACCCATATAGGATACAAGACCAGCACAGCTAGGACCCACATAGGATACAAGACCAGCTGTCTTCATTGATTCATCTATACTGGGACCCACATAGGATACAAGACCAGTATTGAATCATCTAAGCTGGGACCCACATAGGATACAAGACCAGCACAGCTAGGACCCACATAGGATACAAGAACAGTATTGAATCATCTAAGCTGGGACCCACATAGGATACAAGACCAGCACAGCTAGGACCCACATAGGATACAAGACCAGCTGTCTTCATTGATCGCAGTCCACTGAGGATCTCTGCACAGTCGTCGTCATCGAAGTCACAGCCAGCACTAGGGTTCCCGCACACAGCAAGCTCGTTCGGGAGGGTCCGCTCCACGATCCGAGAGGCTGATACATCAAGTGACACAAGGTCCGAAGTTGATGTATCCAGAAGTTCCGTATCATCAACAGGAACTCAACGTCGCAGACGGCGCGTCAATCGGACGCCCGGTCTGAGAGTTATTGGCCTTTTCGTCCCAGGGGCCCGGTTGGTTTTTAAGGAAAAACCAACCCGACCATACTCCACCTGCATCCAAACCTCGGTCGGAGTGAGCCAAAAGATCCTTCTCACTTAGAGGAATTCAACAAAGTTGACGGCACATCAATCGGACGTCCGGAACTCAAGTTACGAGCGTTTCCGCTCCGAGGGCCCGGTTGGTTTCTCGTACGAACCAACCCGGCCGAACCCAAAGTAATACGAAACCTTGAGTGTGATATACCGAAACGACCGTCTCGATCCAAGAATCGCGTTACCACTGACGGTGAGTCGTTTGGAGGCCCGTAGCTCACGTTACTGGCATTTGACCGAAAGTGGTCCGAAAACGGGGGTCTGGGCCCGGGCCGACCCGGCCCGGCCCGGCCCGGTCCGGTGCGGTCCAGTTCGGTCAGGCCCGACCGGCCGGCCGCGGCTCGGCCAGCGTGGCCGAGCCGATTCGCGGGCAGGGTGCGCGGCTCCCCCACCCTTCGCCGTTAATTGAGGCCGGCAGTTCGCCGGCCGCCTCCTTTCCGGCGGCGCGCCGGCGCCGCCGGTCGCCGGCGCCGCCGCGCCTGTGTGGCGTGCAGCCGCCGCCTTCCGCGGACCACCAGACGCACTCCGGTGGTCCGTTCCTTCTTCCGTCTTCACCTATGGTCCCCCCGGGACCCCACCTTCACTGCGAAGGGATTCAAATTCCCAAACGGCCTGCTTCGTCGTCGCCCGTCAATCCGCACGTCAAAAATGAAACGCGTCATCTTCGTGGTTCTCCGGCGCGACGCATTGGCGCCGCGCCCCTTCCCCATGGCCCGACTCCGTCCGCGGATGTCTTCGGGTTTCTCCGCCGTGACGCGACGGCGTCGTGCCTTTGTTTGTTTTTCACGATGCGGCGCGACGGCGCCGCACATTACTTGTCGCACGTTTCCGCGCGGTGCGATGGCACCACACCATTCCCATTTCAATCCACAAAAGAATCCAACATGAAAATAAAGAGGAGGGTCGGCCGTGTTTGTGCGGTCCGGCCCCCCTCGCGTTATTCGATAACAAAAGGTCATATTTCACGAAGTTCGTCAAGGCAATAAACACGAGCAATTTAAATAATAACCCTCAACATCAAACCGCATGATCAAACGATCCGCAGATCAACCCGGTATTGGTTGGTTCGCGCTCGTCATTCTTTTCTCAAAAGATAAGAGAATTCCAAAAAATAAATTCCCCTACCTTGTGTCGTCCTTCGTTTGTTGACAAATTCGCGGGATGGTAGTGTCGCTGTAGAACGGTATCAATTCCGTCGTCGTCGGAGTGAGCACCGTCGTCGATGGCGACGTTCCCCGCGGTGATGCCTCCCCCCTTGACGCGGAGAAAGAATAAGAGAAGCCACGTCGTTGGTGCCTTCGCGTTCTCCGTCGGAGGGTCGGTGTTCATCACATTCTTCGTCGAAGTCTCAACGTTCTTCAACGATGGTGATGGAGTTCTTCAAAACTAAGAGCTTCCTCTCTTAATATCCTCACTTAACCAAGAAACCTAATAAAATAATCTCTCCCATTATTTTATTAACACATGCCAAGCTTTTCAAATTCCAAAATTCAAATAACTTAATTAATTTAAGAAGTTTAACTCATTAATTAAAAAGTGTTGGCATGCACTTAAGAGGGGGAGAAGTTCAAGAGTTAAAGGGAGATTAAATGGGGGGTTAAAGGAGAGTTATAGGGATGTGAAAGGTTGGGGCTCGTGTGGGCCCCACCTTTCAAGTATGCACTCATGGGAAGTTGGTTGGTCATGGGCTCCACCAACAACTTCCCATGGGAGAGAATAACTCCCAAAGACATAAAATAAAATTGTTCACACAATTTTATTTATTTTAAACTAAAACCCCAAAAAAAAAATCTCAACCCTCTTAAAACGCAACTGTGGTAAAGGTCCCCTTAAGGAATTACCAGCGTTGCGAGTTCATCGGTTCCATCAGATTTCAATTCCGAGCACTGATTCAAAAGATAGAAATTCCCGCTCGCTCGTTCACTAAACGTACCCGAGCCAAATTTCGGAAGTTGATTCCGGGCACTCCGGGCCTCGGAATCAAGTGTCTTCAGAAACCGCGTTCTTGTAAAATTCCAAAGAAAATTAAGAAAAAATTTTCCTTGAAATTTCCGGGTCTTTACATTACTACCACCTCAGGGCTTTACGTCCCCGTAAAGCTTTAACACAAACAAGGGTCACAAAAGCGGTACAGAGCATGCATCTGAGCCTTCCGCTCCCATGTGCTTACCTGGAGGTTCTCGTACTGCCAAAGAAAGCTCACCCGAGGAATCGATCATCCTCGTAGGATCCACTCCTATCGATCCTCGATCCCCACTGGAACCTCCGTGAAAGACACCCCATCGCCATCGTCCAGCTTCTCATGGTCGATGATAAGCGGAGGGTCGAGCACGTATCTCCTCAGTTGAGATACGTGGAAGTCGTCGTGCACCTGGTGCAACTGCGGTGAATGGGTCAAGCGGTAAACCACCTCGCCTACCCAGCTGAGGACCTAGAAAGGTCCATTGAACCTTGGAGATAACTTGCCTCCCTGGACACATCTCCATAAACCTCGTCGAGGTGAGACCCGTAAGAAGACGTGGTCGTCATCCTCAAACTCCAGAGGTCTCCATTTTCTGTTAGAACTAAAACTCAAAATGACTGCTGTTATGAGGGTAAGGTTGACCGACTCAAGAGTGATCGGTTTCACCCTCCTGTGCAAGAGTTACCCTGCGCTGCCTGGGGTTTCCTTTTTCTCCGACCAAGGAAAA
The DNA here is from genome assembly GCA_963277665.1 of Viscum album. Lineage (NCBI taxonomy): Eukaryota > Viridiplantae > Streptophyta > Magnoliopsida > Santalales > Viscaceae > Viscum > Viscum album. The sequence continues at coordinate 33,831 of CAUJRU010003329.1, read as the reverse complement.
CCCATCCCGACGTCGTAGTTAAACTATAGCCTTTTTTCATAATAACGTCAACTTGTGTATGAACTGTGATTGCCCAGTCCATACTCAAACCAACGTCGTAAGGCCTTGACGCTGCCACCAAGAGATTCCAACCAAAACTCTCGCCTCGAGGATCTGACCACACCGTCGGCGTAAGTGTGGTTATCGAGTCTCCTCCCAAGGTATCTCCAAACGTGAGGGTCAAGTCCACGGCTTACCGGAAACTCTAGGTCTGGAATAAGATTTGTGAAAGCAAGGAATGATTCATATCGGCGTCCGTTACTACAACAGCTAGTAGTGGACACAGACTGTCCCTTGAATCATTTCTAAAGCCATTGGGTCACACTCCTTGACTACATGCAGCTGCACTCTTCCTCCGCCCTCCATCTCCCTGAGCCTGGCGGGAATAACTAAGGCGGGTGATTGTACCATGTTAGGATGTACACCACCTCATGCTGCTCTCCTAGATCTGCCTCCACGTCTGCTGCTTCATAGACTCATCTCTCCTTAACATTTTCTCTTCTTGAAACATTTTCCACGCCCAAGTCTCTGAGACTGGAACCAGTTTCCAGCTTCCCACTGTAATCTTTCACTGACTGCATCCATTCAGCGAAAAGATTCTTAACCACAAAGGTTCTTTCTAGCACCCTAGCATAAGTAGGAATGCATAGAGAAAAGGTTCTGGCTCGGATTTCCTTAAACACACCACGCTCAGAGGTTCGAGCTCTATAGCACTGATCGAAACGTATTCATCGAGTACCCGAAATGTTCGGTACGCCTCGATGAATTCCCAGCTATCGATACGTCGTCCCACCGAAGCTGTATAAGCTCTAGAAAAATCTCAGCCACCTCCTCAAGCTAGTCCTCAGCTTCCTGTGAGTCAGTTTTGCCTCAGAACATGAGGGTAACTGATGCTGAAACATGTGTAAGGTAGTAAGCCTACACGTGTCACCTACTGGTACCGCCGGTTGTAACTGCTGACCAATAGGTAGTGATGTATAGCTGACACACTACCCGAAGGCACTATCTCAGGCATTGGTCCACGTACCGAAGACTCATCACTATGCGGACCATCCTCATGGTCATTCACTGGAAAACACAAGTAGCCAAGTCCACCATCCAATCCACTGATGTCTCAGCTAGGCGAAAAACTATAGCAATCACCTCCAACCAGTGTTCTGCTGTCTGGGAATCTGCCTCGCCTTGTATCCTCGGAGGCCACTGCTGCTGGAACTCGTGCAACGCGCTCTACCAGCGTGCACAGTTCGCTAGTATGGATAGTGGAATCTGCTTCCCAACAGGTGGTGGTGCTGCTGGTACACCACCCAAGGGTGCCAACATAGAAAGAGGGCCCTGCACCGGAGCCTCGTCGCTCGGTGGGCTGCCATCGAGTACTCACTTGGAACTCCAACTGACTGTCTGCGTGGAGACATCCTGAACAGATGCGACACGGTCAACGTTTATTCCAGGTGAGATGACACAAGTAATCACAAAGAAAACTTGAAACACACACGCAATCAATGTTTTCGTGCATTAAGTCGGAAATCAGAAGTCAGGGTCCTGGTGTACGGATACGTCGGCCGCCGCACCAACACTGGACTCCCTGGACTGATAACCACACCCAATACGCTAAACACTATTGCTTCACATAGAAGAAAGATCAGAGTCTGCGGTAGAACCGAACTCCTTTGATATCAATTTGTCACGACCCGTCCTCGGGGCCCGTACCGTGACTACCCCAAGCCCGCCTTCCATAGGCCAGGGGCTGGCGACTAGCACCAAGGCGTAAATCTCGGTAAAAAGGGAAGGCATTGCCTTTGTAATGTAAACAAGCACCACAAAGTACAAGCGGAGGAAGTAAACACTAAGTAAAAAACTGAGTACAATAGTAAGTACGGAAAGTAAAAGGGGCCGGAAATACAAGCCCAACTGTAAAGTATAACTCGAAAGGGAAAACAAAAATAGTAAAGTAAAGCCGCTACACCGAGCTGTCCACTGGAAATCCCACCTAAAGGGTAGGTACAGATAGCTCCTCTACTCCTCGGGTCCCGCCGTTCGCTCCGAGCATGTCCCACCCAGTGGTCCACCTCCAGGTACCGTCCTGCTCTGCAAGCCTCAACCACGATCAACGCTGTCCGTCATCTACAACCAACACAACGTAGTGCGGGCATAGCCCGTGCAGGGGTGAGTATAAGCTACTCAGTAGGGACCCAGAGACCCCCAAAGGTCTCCCAAAATCCACAAAGGATAAACCACAAAGGAAAGATACAATCATGAAGTAATAACCGACACTGCTTAGGTATATGCCCATACATATACCTAAGTCATCAATTCCAATACGCTCCAACCTCCGAGCCCAAGTACAACTCAGTCCACACAGGAAAGTATACGTATTCCACACAGGAAAGCAAAACGTAATCCACACAGGATAGCACAACACAATCCACAAAGGAGAGTAAACATGATTTCAGCTCACACAGGTATACATCGTCGAAAAGTTGAAAGAGATGATCAGAAATAGATACTGAATCATCTAAGCTGGGACCCACATAGGATACAAGACCAGCTGTCTTCATTGATTCATCTATACTGGGACCCACATAGGATACAAGACCAGCTGTCTTCATTGATTCATCTATACTGGGACCCACATAGAATACAAGACCAGTATTGAATCATCTAAGCTGGGACCCACATAGGATACAAGACCAGCACAGCTAGGACCCACATAGGATACAAGACCAGCTGTCTTCATTGATTCATCTATACTGGGACCCACATAGGATACAAGACCAGTATTGAATCATCTAAGCTAGGACCCACATAGGATACAAGACCAACACAGCTAGGACCCACATAGGATACAAGACCAGTATTGAATCATCTAAGCTGGGACCCACATAGGATACAAGACCAGCACAGCTAGGACCCACATAGGATACAAGACCAGCTGTCTTCATTGATTCATCTATACTGGGACCCACATAGGATACAAGACCAGTATTGAATCATCTAAGCTGAGACCCACATAGGATACAAGACCAGCACAGCTAGGACCCACATAGGATACAAGACCAGCTATCTTCATTGATCGCAGTCCACTGAGGATCTCTGCATAGTCGTCGTCGTCAAAGTCGCAGCCAACACCAGGGTTCCCGCACACAGCAAGCTCGTTCGGGAAGGTCCACTCCACGAGCCGAGAGGCTGATACATCAAATGACACAAGGTCCAAAGTTGATGTATCCAGAAGTTCCTTATCGTCAACAGGAACTCAACGTCGCAGTCGGCGTGTCAATCGGATGCCCGGTCTGAGAGTTATTGGCTTTTTCGTCCTAGGGGCCCGGTTGGTTTTTAAGGCAAAACCAACCCGAACGTACTCCACTTGCATCCAAACCTCGGGCGGAGTGAGACAAAAGATCCGTCTCACTTAGAGGAATTCAACAAAGTTGACGGCACGTCAATCGGACGTCCAGAACTCAAGTTACGAGCGTTTCCGCTCCGAGGGCCCGGTTGGTTTCGGGTACGAACCAACCCAGATGAACCCAAAGTAATCCGAAACCTTGAGTGCAATATACCAAAACGACCGTCTCGATCCAAGGATCGCGTTTCCACTGACGGCGAGTCGTTTGGAGGCCCGTAACTCATGTTATGGGTATTTGACCGAAAGTGGTCCGAAAACGGGGGTCTGGGCCCGGGCCGACCCCCCTGGGTCGGCCCGAACCGGGTCGACCCGACGGGGCCCGGCCCGGCTCGGCCCGGTCCGGCGCGGTCCGGTTCGGTCCGGCCCGATCGGCCGGCCACGACTCGGCCAGCGTGGCCGAGCCGATTCGCGGGCGGGGTGCGCGGCTCCCCCGCCCTTCGCCGTTAATTGAGGCCGGTGGTTCGCCGGCTGCCTCCTTTCCGGCGGCGCCGCCGCGTCGGTGTGGCGCACCGCCGCCGCCTTTCGCGGACCACCGGACGCACTCCGGTGGTCCGTTCCTTCTACTGTCTTCGCCTATGGTCCCCCTGGGACCCCACCTTCACTGCGAAGGGATTCAAACGCCCAAACGGCCTGCTTCGTCGTCGCCTGTCAATCCGCACGTCAAAAACGAAATACGCCGTCTTCGTGGTTCTCCGGCGCGACGCGTTGGCACCGTGCCCCTTCGACGTGGCCCGACTCTGTCCGCGGATGTCTTCGGGTTTCTCCGCCGTGACACGACGGCGTCGCGCCTTTGTTTGTTTTTCATGACGCGGCGCAACGGCGCCACGCATTACTTGTCGCATGTTTCCTCGCTGTGCGATGGCACCGCACCATTCCCATTTCAATCCACAAAAGAATCCAACATGAAAATAAGGAGGAGGGTCGGTCGTGTTTGTGCGGTCCGGCCCCCCTCGCGTTATTCGATAACACAAGGTCATATTTCACGAAGTTCGTCAAGGCAATAAACACGAGCAATTTAAATAATAACCCTCAACATCAAACCGCATGATCGAACGATCCGCGGATCAACCCGGTATTGGTTGGTCCGCGCTCGTCGTTCTTTTCTCAAAAGATAAGAGAATTCCAAAAAATAAATTCCCCTACCTCGTGTCGTCCTTCATTTGTTGACAAAGTCGCGTGATGGTAATGTCGTTGTAGAACGGTATCAATTCCGTCGTCGTCGGAGTGAGCACCGTCGTCGATGGCGACGTTCCCCGCGGTGATGCTTCCTCCCTTGACGCGGAGAAAGAAGAAGAGAAGGAACGTCGTTGGTGCCTTCACGTTCTCCTTCAGAGGGTCGGTGTTCATCACATTCTTCGTCAAAGTCTCGACTTTCTTCAACGATGGTGATGGAGTTCTTCAAAACTAAGAGCTTCCTCTCTTAATATCCTCACTTAACCAAGCAACCTAATAAAGTAATCTCTCCCATTATTTTATTAACACATTCCAAGCTTTTCAAATTCCAAAATTCAAATAACTTAATTAATTTAAGAAGTTGAACTCATTAATTAAAAAGTGTTGGCATGCACTTAAGAGGGGGAGAAGTTCAAGAGTTAAAGGGAGATTAAATGGGGGGTTAAAGGAGAGTTATAGGGATGTGAAAGGTTGGGGCTCGTGTGGGCCTCACCTTTCAAGTATCCACTCATGGGAAGTTGGTTGGTCATGGGCTCCACCAACAACTTCCCATGGGATAGAATAACTCCCAAAGACATAAAATAAAATTGTTCACACAATTTTATTTATTTTAAACTAAAACCCCAAAAACAAAATCTCAACCCGCTTAAAACGCAACTGTGGTAATGGTCCCCTTAAGAAATTACCGGCGTTGAGAGTTCATCGGTGCCATCGGATTTCAATTCCGAGCACCGGTTCAAAAGATAAAAAATTCCCGCTCGCTCGTTCACTGAACGTACCTGAGCCAAACTTCGAAAGTTGATTCCGGGCACTCCGGGCCTCGGAATCCAGTGCCTTCAGAAACTGCGTTCTTGTAAAATTCCAAATAAAATTAAGAAAAAAATTTCCTTGAAATTTCCGGGTCATTACAATACATGACATAAAAGATGGATTGGGGTGCCATGGCATGGTCTACCCGAGTGTGTGTCTTGACACAAATTTTCAAGAATGTGTTTTTTTATTATTTTGTAAGGCTTAGCTATAGAAGAAATATAATGAAATCTAAATATTGGGGAATGAAACATTGGATATTAGATCATGTGATCCATTTTATGGATAGAAAATTTGGCATTTTCCAAGGATGAAATTCCTTGGGATCCATTAACATGTAGGGATTTATGTTTTGAGTTATCACTCATGTGTGAGAGAAAAATAAACAACTTGTTATTATTTGTGGAATGGATGGATCATAGTTCATGAAGATCAATGTTTTATTCTAGTACATTGATTATGAGAAAAAAACTATAATGATTATTTTATTACTGGACATGCATGTACAACATAGATGTTGGTAGGTCTGTAGGTGTGATGAGACTGGTCATTTTCATTCGAGATGGAACTACGATGTTACTATAATGTAAAATTTAATTCTATATTGTTCATAGAAAAATAATAGGTCTAATATTTAAATGTGATGTTGGATAACTTCCATATGTTATAGTCATTCATAGGTTAGATTTTATGTGATCCATGAGTGATTCAGATTAGCGATGTACCAATACTCTCAAGTGGAGTAAGACATTTGATTTTTTTGGTCAGAGATCCAACTATGGAATTACACCTCGAGTAATGTTTATAAATCGTTGGGGTTTCTTAGACGATATTACGTTTCCTTTGATAATTTGGGAGTCTTGATTATGTTATGAGGTTACATATAGGTAGGTGTGATTAGAACATTTTTTAAATGTACATCTAGAGGATGATCGATTAGTTTTTATGAGATTATGGGTGATGAGATAGACAGCACATCGAGCGTGTTGATGGACCCATGGAAATGTTCTTAGTAGGTGATTCTATTGTTTGGGGGAACCATGATTTGAAATTGATTCTTTATAAATTGAGACTTGTGGTGGGGATAACCATGAAACTGAATATTAATCAATCAATGAAACCATTTAATATTGAAATAAACATGAACTTTAGAGTGTCCTCTTAATATAGGTGATGATAACAGATGGGTAGCTCTATTTTTAATGAATTTTGAGCCTTTTTTTGGTGTTACATAATAAAATATTGGTAGTCATTCCCAATTAGAACCTGATGAGTTAGTTATGAATTTATAATTAAGATGGAACAAATTTTATTGTTATATAACCACCATGTCTTATTGAGGTTGATAAGTGATACACCCAATTTGTGTATACATTTTCATATATTCTATTGAAAAATAAGAACAAGTTTTCAACAATTACCTACTACTTAGAGAACAAATACTTTGATTTTGGTGATCTTATTCATTTCTAGGAGGTTTATGGACAAATACAAAAAATAGAGAAAGATAGAGAAAAAATTTACAACTACACGGCGTGTACTTATATACACACAGTGTACATTCCAATTCAGACATGGGTTCACAGGGAAAAATACATGCCCAAGTAACAAGAAGGCGGTACACACCGTGTTCACATATCTACACATCGTGCAAGACATTCGTGGTCGATAAGAGTCTACACACCCATGTGGCTGGCTGAAGGGGACAAGTCGTGTGCCATTTCTACACGCCGTTTATGAATTTCTAGAAGCGGTTGGTGGCCGAATTTTGAGACTACAAGTCATGTATGGCGGTGCTACATGCCGTATATATTCACCTACCTGGTGGAACCATGTTCCAAGTCAAAGACAGTGTGTTAGTCCGCCTACCAGCGGAGAAAATGAAGCCAATAACGCATTGAAGAAAGTACACATAATGTACTTTTTATACACACCCTGTACTTTTTTTTCTATAAAAATAAGCCGTGGCCTTTGGACCAAGGGTGTGTGGTGTGTGTGAGTATTTTATTGAAGAAGGGTTGAAGCCCTGAAGGAAAGACGATCTGCCATCATACCACCGTTATTCCATCTTCCAAAGAATCATTCTGTTTTTAAAGTTCCAAGCATGATTTCATCAGGTATCACTAGTTTTGTGTTTATCATTTTCAATATGTGTAACTAAACACCCAGTCTGTTGGGGTTGTGGAAGATGATGAGTTGTAATTTGAATTAAGTAGCTCTAAATGTTTTTGTTTTAATATTATCTTCTTATTCTTATTAAATCACTTCATATTATCACTGGAAATTCTGTACCAGACTAAGGGAATAATTTTCAGGGATTCAAAAGATGAATAATGACGAACGACTCCATGACCGTTGGAAGTAATCGTCAGCTCAAAATGGACTATGCCAAATAAAGATCTGTTAAATTCTAACTACCAGACCAAGGAGTTTGTATCATCAATTCAAAATATAAAGTTTACTAGACCAAGGAAACATTATTACAAATTAAACCCAGAGAGTTGGGTTATTGTGAACAATACAACCTCATAATCAATTTGATTTAATAATCAACTTATCACAAATCCATAACCCCAATGCATTTCTATCTTTATTTGAATCAAAACCAATTTTCCTGTCTTTACATTCATTTTAGTAATTACTTTTTTAAACGAATCTTAACAACCAATTGTTCTTTTTGTACCCAAAAAACCAACCAAAATCTACTCTAAATTCAGCAGAATTCACTAAAAAGAAAAATACAAAATAAATTAAGAAAGATAAAATAACCTCATAGTTCTATGTGGATCGACCCCTTACTGGTGATATAATTGTTAGGGTAAATAGAATTTTGGACACTGAAAAGATACCTTCTGTGAAACGACCAACCAAATTTTGGCATCATTGCTGGGGAATCCGAGTGTTAATTTTATACTTGTTTTAATTAAATTTGATTCAAATTTTCATGAAAATAAAAATCATAAATTAACAAAAAATATCTTTTCTATTCTCATTTCTATTTCTTTTTCTTTTCCTAATTTAATCTTGGTGTTTTGTTTTGTTTTGTACATGAACTTAAGTGTATGGGCGGCCACCTCATAGGTTCCAAGGGCACTGAGTCATCAGGGTTTTTTCCAACTGACCTAGAGATCGAACGGACGTTTTTGAGGCGCCAACGAGCACTAATGGTTGAACACAACCAAACCACTCCAGTAGCGTAGAATGAGGAAGGTAATCCAGCTGTTGTCCAAGGAGATGGAAATAAGTTAGGTCCAGATGACAACCGGATCCAACAAGCTCCACAAGCTCTAGAATAACATCTGCAACAACTCCAACGATTCCAACTAGAGCAGATTCCATATTTCAACCAAGGTCAGGTTCCATTCTACGCTCCCCATGACCAACAATTCATGCTATTTCCCCTTCCTTAGCAGCCACCTCCACGTCATACTCTCATGGAGTATGGCCTGCCATCGATCCACGGAGCTGACACGAGCATCATTCTTCCTCTGGTACAGGACCAACACTTCGAGATCAAGCATGCTATTATGCAGCTGATCCAGAACACCATTCAATTCGGCGACCTTCCTAGTGAAGACCTGAACACCCATCTCTCCATTTTTCTGGAGATCTGTGATAGATTCCATTACCATGGCATGTCTGATGACACCATTCGTCTTCACCTCTTCCCCTTCTCACTATGGGACAAGGAAAAAGACTGGATTAAAGGGTTGACACAAAGATCAATCCTCACCTAAGAGGAGCTAGCCCAGGAATTTATGTCTAAATATTTTCCACCTTCGAAGACGGTAACCTTGCGAAATGAGATCCACAACTTTCAGTAGCAGGACTTGGAGTTGTTGTAGGAATCCTGGGAATGTTTCAAGGAGATGTTACATAAATTCCCACACCACATACTTCCATTCTGGATGCAAGTCCAAACCTTTTACGGAGGACTATCAACGAATATAAAGTCCATGGTGGATGCATCTTCGGGAGGTACGGTAATGAGAAAGTCCCCAATGAACTTGTTGAACTGCTAGAATATATGTCTTCCAACAGCTTCTAGTGGCATTCTGAGCAGGGACCCAATAATGAGGTATGCATAGTATTGATGCTACTACAGTTCTTGTTGCCGAGTTGGATGCAGTATCCAAAAAGATTGACGCACTGAATATCAAGGGCGCATCTCAAGTATATGTGGTGAACCATCCAACATGAGGTGATTGTGGTAACAACCACATCCTGAGAGAATGCTCGAGACCTTCCGTCGAACCCTCGACAAGAGAGGTGAGATATGTTGCTCAAAACAGAGGGTTCAACCAGTATCAACAACACCAGAACCTGGAATGGTGTGAAAACCAGAACAAAGGCTGGGGCCAACAGCAGCAGAATCCTCTGCCCTAGTGACCGCTTGGCTACAATCATCCACAATATCAAAACCCATACCCATGGCAACAACAGAACCAGTAGGGATCCTACCATCGGCAAGGGTATCAAAACCTTCACCCGCAGCAGCCAAGGAAACCACCACCTCCACCAGTTTCACAACTACCATAGCAAGAGAATACCTCAAGGTTAAAGGATCATATGATAAAATTCATATCTACTACTGAGACCAGATTTTAGAACAAGGAGGATTCTATTCTATGTCTCTAGAAATAAATCGGCCAGTTAGCAAACCAGCTCTCCGGGAGACAGCCTGGTACACTACCAGACAACACCGAGAAGAACCCAAGGGAGGACGCCCATGCCATCACTTTACGAAGTGGAAGGAATCTAAACCAAAAGTAACTATCACATTAAACTACACCTATACTCCATGTTGACAAAAAAGGTACAATTTCAGATCCCTCTTCATCTGAAAATCCATCACCGAAGGCTCAACCATGCAAAGGAAAGGAAGTCGTCAAACCATTCGAGCCTACATTACCTTTTCTAGAGAGGATGAAGCAAAGGAAGCCAGATCACCATTTTGGAAAATTCATGGAAGTATTCAGAATGATACAAATCAATATCCCATTTGAAGAGGCTCTAACAAAAATGCCTACATATGCCAAATTCATTAAGGAAATCATCTCAAATAAAAGAAAGATATAGGATTTGGGCACCATAGCACTGAAAAAGGAGTGCTCCGCAGTCGTACAAAATTTTCTTTCTCCAATGCTTTTGGATCCAGGTAGCTTTACATTTCTATGTACAATTGGACCCTATGAATTTTGAAAAGCCCTTTGTGACTTAGGGGCTAGTGTCAACCTCATGCCATTCAGAGTTTTCCAAAATCTCAGACTCCACGATCTGATGCCTTCCCGAGTCGCCCTTCAACTTGCTGATAGATCCATTAAATATCCAAAGGGGCTACTGGAGGATGTGCTGGTGAAGGTGGGATGATTGATCCTCTTATAGATTTTATTATCCTAAACATAGAGGAGGATCAGAAGGAACCTCTTATATTGGGAAGACCTTTCCTAGCCACAGGGAAAGTCTTGATCGATGTGCTCCAGGGGGAGTTGATTTTCTAGGTAGGGGATGAAAGAGTCGCCTAAAATATTCTAATGTCTGTCAAACAAGCATCGTTACCTAAACATGAGGGCTACTACGTAGTGACTACCATGGATGAACAACTGAGCAGACAAGAAGATGATCTGGTATATTCTTCCATTTCATATGATATGATTTTTTCAGAAATTCCCACTGATGAAGCACTAGAGGACCTAAAATTCATTGAAGGCCAGGGTGGCCACTACTGGCAATGAGCTGTCATTCCTGACATCTTAGGGAGGGCAAGAGTACAACCAATGGTACCTTCTATTCTCATGGCACCTAAACTAGATCTAAAGTGTCTCACACCTTCATTAAAGTACAGGTATTTGGGAGATCATCACACATTGCTCATTATACTTAGTGCAACACTATCATAGGAGTAGGAGGATGAACTCCTACAAGTTTTGAAGTGTAGAAAGAAAGAAATTGGACGAACTGTTGTAGATTTAAAGGGCATCTTCCCTAACATTTGCAGCCACAAGGTGCTACTCGAAGAAGGATCAAAGCCATCTAGAAAAACCCAATGGCGTATGAACCCTCCAATGAAAAAGAAAAAGGTTATCGAGCTGTTAGATGCAGGCATCATTTTCCCAATATCGGATAGCCCATGGGTGAGTCCACTACAAGTAGTCCCTAAGAAGGGAGGTATCACGGTGGTATCTAATGACAAGAACAATCCCATCCCTACTCGCATAGTCACATGATGGAGATTCTGTTTCGATTACAGGAAGCTAAACGACGCCACAAGAAAGAATCATCTTCCCCTACCCTTCATAGATCATATGCTATAGAGACTGGTAGGGAACAACATCTATTTCTTCCTCTATGGTTATTCAGGCTATAACCATATTTCCATTGATCTAGAGGATCAGGAGAAGAGCACATTCACTTGCCCTTACGAAACATTTTATTACCGGAGAATGTCTTTCGGTATGTGCAACGCTTCTGCCAAATTCCGTGATTCATGCAAGTTATTTTCCACGACATGGTGGATAAAATACTGGAGGTCTTCATGGATGATTTTTCCATTTACAGGAAGTCATTTACCACCTGTTTGAGAACCCTGGAGCTAGTACTAGAGCGATGTGAAAACTCTAACCTAGTTTTGAACAGGGAAAAGTGTCATTTTATAGTGAAAAGTGGCATATTCCGTGGACAAATAATTTTAGTAAATGGGATATAGGTGGATCTGGAGAAAATAGAAGTCATTTCATGAATTCCCATTCCAACTTCTATTAGAGCCATCCATAGCTTCCTGGTACAAGCGGGTTTTTCTAGGCAGTTTGTCCACAATTTCATGAAGATAGCCCAACCCCTTACCGACCTCCTAACTAAGGATTCTATTTTCGAAATAAATGAGGATTGTACCATATATTTTCATAATCTAAAGAATTGTTTGTTCTAAGCTCCAGTGATGATTTCCCCCAACTAGGAGGCATAATTTGAAGTAATGTGCGATGCCAATGAATATGCACCAGGAGCTGTCCTAGGTCAGCGGCTGAACCAAATCATCCGACCCATCTACTATGCATGTAGCACACTCAATGAGGCCTAACTAAAATACAATACTATAGATAAGGAGAGGCTGGTAGTGGTATTCTCCTTCAATAGGTCTCATTCTTACCTTGTGGTTTCTGAAGTTATTGTTTATAGTGACCATGCAGTACTTAAGTACCTATTAAAGAAGAAGGATGCAAAGCCCCGATTGATCTAATGGGTCATCCTCTTAGAAGAATTTTATTTAGAGATCCGAAATAAAAAGGTTAGTGAGAATATGGGTTTTGATCATATATCCCGTCTGGAGCTGCCACACTTGGAGAAGGAAGAGGATCAAGGGATAAGGAAGGATTTTTCTAATAAGCATCTCTTTTCAATTATAATGTACCCTAGGCTCTGGTTTGCGGATATTTATAACTATTTAGTTACATGTGCCATCTACCCTGACCTCTACTTCTAGAAGAAGAAAAGATTCATCTCTGATGTTAAGCGATACTTCTAGAAAGACAAACTCCTATTCCAATTCTGTGGAGACGGGGTGATCCGACGATGCATCCTAGAGACAGAGGTCCAAGGGGTCCTGGAATTTTTTCACGCCTCACCCGTTAGAGGAAATCATTGGCCGAATCATACCATAACGAATATTCTGCAATCTGGGTTTTTCTGGACCACCATGCATAAAGAAGCCCAAGCCTTTGTTGGATTTTGTGATCCATTCCAACATACAAGTAATATGGGACATAGAGTCGAGATGCCCCAACACCCCATCCTGGAGGTATAGATCTTTGACGTCTGGGGAATCTACTTCATGGGACCATTTCCCCATTATTTCTGGAATACTTACATCCTTGTCTACATTTATTACATCTCCATGTGGATGGAAGCCACTACTATGGAACATGACACAACTAAGGTAGTCGTGAACTTTCTAAAGAAGCACATTTTTAGTAGGTTTGGTATTCCTTATGTGCTGATCAGTGACAGAGGGACTCTATTTGGCAACACATTAATGAAAGGAGTGCTGTCTAAATATGGGGTAAAGTATCACATGGGTACACCATACCATCCCCAATCAAGTGGACAGGTGGACCTCTCCAACCATGAGCTCACAAAATTTTTGGAGGAAACAGTGAATACCTCATGGAAAGACTGGTCCAAAAGGCTTGACGGCACTTTGTGGGCCTATTGCACCGCCTTCAAGACACCACTAAGGATGTCACCATTCCGCCTCATCATTGGAAAACCATTCCATCTACTAGTGGATATGGATCACAAAGCATATTGGGTCGTCAAGGCCCTAAATTTTGATATGAAGGTAGCTGTAGAGAGGTGAAAGTTCCAACTATCGAAACTCGATGAAATTAGAAGGGAGGTGTATGAGAATGCTAAATTGTACAAGGAGAGGACAAAATCCATCTACGACCAGATTATTTCTTGAAAAATACTTCAACCTAGTGATCAGGTACTCCTCTTCAACTCTCATCTTCACCTATTCCCAAGAAAACTCATGTCGAGGTGGTCATGACCATTCCATATCATACGAGTATTCCCCCACAGAGTGGTGGAAATTTCTAAGGAGTATGGTCAACCGTTCAGGGTGAATGTCCAATGACTGAAGATTTACCATCACATGGATGATATAGTTGGAACAATCTCTAACACCCCTCTCAGGTAAGAGAAGGTAAGTCGGTTGAGGCAATGTCCAAAAACAAAGGCGCTTTCTGGGAGGCAACCCAGAGGATACACGTCGTGTACCACCTATATATAGGGCGAATACTTTTTTACTTTTCATTTATCTAGATATTATAAATCTATAGAGTAACTAATAAATAAACAGGGATGATGCTGGTGCCAATGGTAAGGTCACTGGTGTTTATCCGAGCCGTCCCCGGTTCGAATCCTCCCGACCTACCTTCGACACGAGGTTCATTCTTTTTTATATTTTCTTACATGGTGTGCATAGTAAATTACATATATATATATATATAAATTTTCTTATAAGAAAACCCATGATGGGGATGGGTCAGTTGGCCAAGATCAAAACCCGGTTTCCAAAAGACCCGGGATCGAATCCTGACAACTGCCCCATTTCCATCATTTACCCTTTTAATAAAACCACAGGGCATGTATTCCAATATACGCCGTGTGATCCCGGTTTTCTTTCTAAAAATTAAATATAAAAAAAAATTCTATGTAAAGTAATTCATGTGGCTTAAGTTGGCCAATTTGCAAAGTCTCGGCCCTGGATCCAAAAGCCCCGGGTTCGAACTCGGCTAATCTCCTTGCTTCATCCCCTTCTTTTATAATTAAAAACCACAAATAGTGCATTTATTTATTTCCCTATGTATCAGATGTATAGATTAACTGTATATAAATAATAATTATGGATAGCAGTACAACCTTTGCTCCAGTGGTTGAGGGCTTCCATTCGGAGCGGCCGATAACCGGTTCGAACCTCGCCCCAAGCACCGGAACAAAGGTTGTACTTCTCTTTCTACAATTTTTAATCACACGGTGTGTATTATCCCACTACATTATGTATATAGTTTTATTTTTAAATTATATATATATATATATATATATCCATTTTTATTATTTTTAATTATTAATATTAATTATTATATAGTTTACTATAATAAATATATATATATATATATATATATATATGTAAAAAAAATCCGAGATACACGGCATGTTGTCCAGATATACACGCCGTGTACCTTGGCTATATAAGTCGCCGCCACCCGGCTTCTGGCCGTGTTGCACGGAGTCCTTCCCCTTTTCCGTTTTCTTCTCCGGAATGCCACCTGACCTCCCCACTTCTAGATCCGTCGATTTGGTTCGTTCCGGGTTCTGATTCTTCTTGCATTGCGATCCTCAGAACATGTATGCCCTTCTACACCCTCTATTTCAAGTTATTAGTCACATTTAGGGTGATTTCAGGATCATTCGACCGTTCGTCTTCTATGGTACATGACCACGAAATGAAGAACACACGCTGTGTACTTTTGTACACACCCACACCCAAAATGCTTCTCAATTTGAATATACACGGTGTGCATGTCCGGTGCACACTGTGTACTTTCCCCCATCATGCCCGAGTACCCTTTGCACATGGCCTCCCACCCCACGTTCCTATACATGGCGTGTGTTCTAGGGACACACCATGTATCCTATTTATTTTGGCCGGACTTGTGTCTATCCCCCACACGGCCATGTTACTCAAGTAATGAACTCACTGTGTCTATTCCATACACGATGTATCTTTTATTCTTAGAACTGTTAAAATCATGGCTATGTCATTTCTGATACACGACCATGTCCACTTTGTATGAACACGACCTGTATGTTAGGCACACACGTGTACCTTTACATGGTCTATCTTCTTCACCCTCGGCGTGTTTATCCAAAGAATACGGGATGCTGCTCAGCTTATACTACACGCCGTGTACTCTGAATCTACATGCTGTGTACTTTTATTTTTCAGATTTCTCACTTTTTCTTTGTTTTCTTTTCTTTTATTTTTCTTTTGTTTTCTTTTTCTTTCTTTTTCAGGTTATGGAAGATCACGATCCTTCCCAGGGGAAGCGGCTAGCCTCCGCCACTACGGGGGAGAGGCCCATTTATCAGCGGATACGGTTGCGACCTGCAACGTAGCCAGACCCCAATGCTCTGGTATACGAGATCCCCCATTGGACACCCTTCCACCCCTCACTCCCCCCACCGAGGCTGGTCCGAGAACCATCCTTCCTTCCCTCCCACCTGCCACTCCACCTAAGATATACTCCTCCGTAGCTGGCATTTCATCGACCACCCCATCCAGCAACCCTTCACCTATTGTAGCCGATCCACCCCCAGATCCAACTCCTACTACTGCACCTCCACCTAGGCCAAGTACTACAGGTGTTCCCTATCGCTGCATGGTGTTCCCGGTCACAGATTTGGAACATGACAGGGTTCATCGCTTTTCTCGCCGCCCGATTCCGTTGAGCAGCTGCTACCTCGACAGCACCGTTCCTCAGTATCTAGGAATATGGGGATAGTTATAGGATATTCTTGGACACACTTCGCTGCTCTCTATTTCCCAGTTCAACACTCCTATCATCTGTGATTTATTTTTGGAGTTCGTGGCCTCATTCGAGTTCGATGGATCTGAGTACTGAGAGAGACCTGGTGATGTGGTGCTTGAGGTTCAGTTCTGGCTGGGCGGCCGATGATTTTCCATCACCATGATAGAGTTTAGCTGAGGGTGCAGTTTCTAAACCCTTCCTATCACCCCACCCTCTGTTTCTACCCTGACCAAACTCGAGCACTCTTAGCTCGTGGCTATGTGGCAGGAGATTGTTGGTCCAGACCACAGCTACACCACTACCACGCAAAAGAGCACCCTTATCACTGACCCCATCATCCGTTTTACCCAAAGGTGCTTTAGTGCCATTCTTTTCCCCTTCCATGAGTATATGGGGGTCATGACCGGTTGTGACATGGGTCTCCTTACCTGTGCCATCCGGCGGGACTACCCAGACCTCCCTTACCTAGCCACCTCCTATTTCCATGCTATGTTTACCGGCCATTAGGGAAACCTGAATGGTTGGTTTTACACCACTTGCCTCTCCCACCACCATGGAGTTTTGATCCTTCTTTACCCCATGACCTGTTGGGTTCTCCTTAGCGGAT
Organism: Viscum album; assembly: GCA_963277665.1. Classification (NCBI taxonomy): domain Eukaryota; kingdom Viridiplantae; phylum Streptophyta; class Magnoliopsida; order Santalales; family Viscaceae; genus Viscum; species Viscum album. The sequence goes on along the minus strand of CAUJRU010003329.1, from coordinate 16,712 downwards.
GGACTATCTAATGTTGATTCACAAGGGACTGGTCTGGAAGAAGGGGGGCGCCTACATCCTTGCCCTGGCTCTGCCCCAGCCACTAGCCGACCCTCTGGCCCCAGCTGATTCCCCTGCTCCTCCTTCCCCACCCCTCCAATTTCCTCACCCCGACCCCTTCCTAATGACCCCACTTCTTCTACCCTTCCTTCTTCTGTACCACCACCAGCCTCACCTACCCCCGCACCCTCAGTCGATCTCACCCTTTCCCTCCGCCTGGCTGCGATGGAGCATCATTTGGTATGTATCAATAGTCACCAGGATCACATGGAGCAGCTGGTGGAGCTTATTATTCAGCATCTGGGTATTCCATTTCCTTTGCTACCTACCTCTGCCTTGGTTCTTGGCCCTTCTACTACTGCTCCACCGCCTTATACTACACTAGCCACAGATTCCGTTCTCCTCTCTATTCTGGGCCCAGCTGCTCCTACTGCTACCACCACAGTTGTTTCCAATCCAAGGCATACTATAGAGCCTCATATTTTGAGTCTAGAACCCACTACTCCTACTTCTTCATCTTCCCTTCCAGATGCATAGTTCGAGGCTCCTGCTTCCACATCTCCTGAGCCATCTCTACCGGTTGGTTTTGTACTGGATGATGCCTCTTCTTAGGTGACCCCTTGACTGGTTTTTGGGACACATGATTTTCATTATATATATATTTTTGTGATATCTTATGCTTGTGTTCGTTATGAAAGCTTGCAGTATTCTCATTCTTTTCCCCATCACAGTTAATTTGGCACATTGTGGGCTGCACTTTTACATCACATACCATTTTCCTACTCCTAGACATGAGGTGAGTCTTCTTTTTTCCATTGTTTACTTTTATTTTTTAGTTTACTTCTTTCTTTTCTTCCCCTTGGTGTGGTCCATTATTGTGTCCCCACCATACCTTGTTCCTCTATTTGGCCACTTGGTATACCACGTGCGATATTAAGTATGGGGGGTGTCTCTCGACCTATTTAGTTATCACCCTTTTCAGAATCTAGGAGACATCATTATTAGAAGATATATTTTGAAATGTGAGAACATTTTGGTTAATCATATTTTCAAAATAATAAAGTTGAAAGTGTAAAATTTAAATAATTACATGCTTATTTTGATTCTTAGGTATTTTAAAATGATTGCCGATATAATTTAAATTACAACCTGCAATCCTTGGATATTTACATCGATTAGACTAATCAAATATTTTCCAAGTCATGACCTGATTGTCTCTTTATTTATTTTTCCCACTTCCGAGAGGTATTCTAAACCCCTATGTCATATTCTTTCTAATACCCTATTTCATGAGAGATTTCTAAAATATACATAACTACCAGAATTTCCACATTTTCATTTCGAAACATGAGGAATTTTTTAACTACATTAAAATGATTGAATCATAAGATTGTTTTAACCCATTTATCTTGAGCCTACCCTACATCTCATCTTTGTGATGCCCCTCGAGACCATGAATAGACTTTATAAGAAGCCATATTACAAGCCTATTTCTCTTCCTACCCTAATTCTTTTATGATTTTGCATGGTTATTTATTTGAGCTCAAAAGAAGGGATTGGAAACACATGGTATAAACTCATGAATTGTCAAGAAATTTATTATGGCAGAGAACCTCTTGATCATTTGAGGAGAAAAGAAAAAAGTTACAAACCTCTATTTTGAAAATTCAGAAAGGATCCCTTTTTATAAGAAAATGGTACAAACAAAGGGGCCTTATACACACTTGTTGGTTTGTGACTCCTACTCAACTAAAGAAGATGGGGGTGATGAGATCATTTGGTAAAGCTTGTTAAGGACGTGTTTTCACTGAGTTTAACTTTGAATATCATGCATTGTTATTTAAGAATTTAGACTCTTTTTTTCAAGACTCAGAGTTATTTTTCACATCTTTACCTACAAACCTTTAGCCACAAAAAAATTCGACCCTTTTTGGAAATTCCTCATGATTTTTGTAAGTCAAATTTTCTAAAGTGGAGATCTAGATTTCTTGAAAACCAATGGATAGAGTGTATATATCTCTGATTGAGCATAACTTTGTTTAAAAACATCTTGAGTGTTGATCATATTTTTGGTAAGGTAAATCATCAAGTGACTTGTTTATATTTAAAAGGTTGAAACATGTGTTAAAAGATGATGAAAATAGTTAATTGAATTACATATGAGGCATAATTATAGTATCTCTTGAATTGAAACTGTTTTGTATTCTTTGTGAAATATTCTCCTACCACTTATTATTTACATTTATGATTAACTAAAGTTCTTCCTTTTATTGTATAGATTCTATTAAATTAGATGTTGTGATTTTCTTGAGTGAAAGAAAATGACTAAGTATGGGGGAGTTTGATACACCCAATTTTTGTATACATTTTCATATATTCTATTGAAAAATAAGAACAAGTTTTCAAAAATTACCTACTGCTTACAGAAAAAATACATTGATTTTGGTGATATTATTCATTTCTAGGAGGTTTATGGAAAAATACACAAAATGGAGAAAGACAGAGAAAAAATTTACAACTATACGACATATACTTACATACACGCCATGTATATTCCAGTTTAGACACAGGTTAACCAGGAAAAATACATTCCCAAGTAACCAGAAGGAGGTACATGCCGTGTTCACATATCTACACACCGTGTAAGAAATTCATGGCCAAGAAGAGTCTACACGCCCATGTGTCCGGCTGAAGGGGACACACCGTGTGCCATTTCTACACGTTGTGTATGAATTTCTAGAAGCGGTTGGTGGCTTAATTTGGAGACTACACACTGTGTATGGTGGTGCTACACGCTGTGTATATTCACCTACCAGGCGGATCCATGTTCGAAGTCAAAGACGACATGTTAGGATACCTACCAGTGGAGAAAATGAATCCAAAAAATGCATTGAATAAATTACACGACGTGTACTTTTTATATAGGCTGTATACTTATTTTTTCTATAAAAAGAGGCCTTGGCCTCCAGACCAAGGGTGTGTGGTGTGTGTGAGTGTTTTGTAGAAGAAGGGTTGAAGCCCCAAAGGAAAGATGCTCTGCCATCGTACCACCATTATTCCATCTACTGAAGAATCATTCCATTTTCATAGTTCCAAGCATGATTTCATCAGGTATCAATAGTTTTTTGTTTATCATTTTCAATATGTTTAACTAAAAACTCAGTGTGTTGGGGTTGTGGAAGATGATGAGTTTTAATTTTAATTAAGTTGCTCTGAATGTGTTTGTTTTAATAATATATTCTTATTCTGCTTAAATCACATCATATTATCACTGGAAATTCTGTACCAGACCAAGGGAATATTTTTCAGGGATTCAAAAGAAGAATAATGAAGAAAAACTCCATGACCATTAGAAGTAACCATCAACTCAAAATGGACTAAGCCAAATAAAGAACTATTAAATATTAACTACCAAACCAAGGAGTTAGTCTCTTAAGTTCTAAATATAATGTTTACTGGACCAAGGAAACTTTATTACAAATTAAACCCAGAGAGTTGGGTTATTGTGAACAACAAAACCTTATAAGAAATTTGATTTAATAATCAACTTATCAAAAATCCATAACCCCAACGCATTTCTATCATTATTTGAATCAAAACCAGTTTTCTCGTCTTTAATTTCATTTTAGTAATTAATTTGTTAAAAGAGGCTTAAAAACCAATTGTTCTCTTTATACCCAAACAACCTACCAAAATCGACTCTAAATTCAGCAGACTTCACTAAAACTAAAAATACAAACTAAATTAAGCAAGATAAAATAACCTCAAAGTTCCATGTGGATCGACCACTTACTAGTGCTATACTTGTTAGGGTAAATATTATTTGGGAAACTGAAAACATACCTTCAGTGAAACGAACATCCAAATTTTGGCACCGTTGCTGGGGAAGCTGAGAGTTATATTTATACTTGTTTTAATTAAATTTTTATCAAATTTTAGTGAAAATAAAAATCATAAATTCACCAAAATATATTTTCTATTCTCATTTCTGTTTCTTTTCCTTTTTCCTTGTTTATTCTTGGTGTTTTGTTTTGTTTTGTGTGGGACCTTAAGTGTATGAGTGGCCAACTCACACGTTCCAAGAGCACTGAGTCATCAGGGTTTTTCCCAATTGACCCAAAGATCGAACAAATGTTTATGAGGTGCCAATGAGCACTAATGGATGAACGCAACCAAACCACTCCACTGGTGCAGAACGAGGAAGGTAATCCAGCTGTTGTCCAAGGAGCTGGACAATAGTTAGGTCTAGATTACAACTGGAACCAACAAGCTCCACAAGTTCTAGAATAAAATCCGCAAAAACTCAAATGATTCCAACCAGAGCAGATGCCGTATTTCAACCAAGGTCAGGGATCATTCTACGATCCCCAAGACCAAAAATTCATGCCAAATCCCCTTCCTCAGCAGCCACCTCCACAGCGTACTCTCATGGAGTATGGCCTGCCATTGATCCACGGAGCTGACACAGGCATCGTTCGTCCTCTAGTATAGGCACAACACTTCAAGATCAAGATTGCTATTATGAAGCTGATCCAGAACACTGTTCAATTTTGGAATCTTTCCCAGTGAAGACCCGAACGCCCATCTCTCCAATTTTCTAGAGATCTGCGATACATTCTATTAGTATGGAATGTCTTAGGATGCCATTTGTCATCGACTCTTCCCATTATCTCTATGGTACAAGGTGAAAGACTGGATTAAAGGGTTTCCGAAAAGATCTATCCTCACCTAGGAGGAGCTAGACCAGGCATTTCTGTCCAAATATTTTCCACCATCGAATACGTTAAACTTGCGAAATGAGATCCACAACTTTCAACAACATGACTCAGAGTCATTCTACAAATCATGGTAACATTTCAAGGAGATGTTAGGTAAATGCCCACACCACATACTTCCACTCTAGATGCAAGTCCAAACCTTTTATGGAGGACTAACACCAAATACAAAGTCAGTGGTGGATTCAGCTGCTGGAGGTACGGTAATGAGAAAGTCACCCGAAGAACTTTTCAAAATGCTGGAAGATATGTCTGCCAACAGCTTCCAGTGGAATTCTGAGTAGGGGACCCAAAAATGAGGTATGCATAGTATTGATGATTCTACCATGATTGTTGCCCATTTGGATGCAGTATCCAAAAAGATCGACGCATTGAATCTCAAGGGCACATCTCAAGTCCATGCAGAGAACCATCCAACATGCAGTGACTGTTGTAACAACCACATCCTTGGAGAATGCTCAGGACCTTCAGTCGACCATTTGAAAAGAGAGGTGAGCAATGTTGCTAAAAAAAGAGTCTAACCAGTATCAACAATACCAGAACCCGACATCGCGCGAAAACCAGAACATAGGATGGGGCCAACAACAGCAGAATCCTACGCTCCATCGACTACCTGGCTACAGTCAGCCACAATATCAGAACCCATACCCAAGGAAACAAAATAACCACCATGGATCCTACCATCAGCAAGGGTATCAAAACCCTCTCCCGCAGCAGCCAAGGTAGCAACCACCTCCACCAGCTGCACAACCACCTCAGCAAGAGAATACCTCAAGGTTAGAGGATCTTATGAAAAAATTCATATCTACTGCTGAGACCATATTTCAGAACCAAGAGGCTTCTATTCGAAGCCTCGAGAGCCAAATCGACCATTTACCAAACTAGCTCTCACAGAGATAGCCTGATACACTACCAGGAAACACCGAGAAGAACCCAAGGGAGGAGGCCCATGCCATCACTTTATGAAGAGGAAAGAATCTACACCATAAGGAACCTGCACATTTAATTGCACCTATACTACCTGTTGAAAACAGAGGTAAAGTTTCAGACCCCTCTTCATCCGAAAATCCATCAACAGAGGCTCAACCAGAAAATGGAAAGGAGGTCGTCAAACCATTCGAGCCTACATTACCTTTTCCAGAGAGGATGAAGCAAAGGAATCTGGATCACCAATTTGGAAAATTCATGCAAGTATTCAGAAATCAACACATCAATATACCATTTGCAGAGCCTCTAACACAAATTCCCACATATGCCAAATTGATGAAAGAAATCCTCTCAAATAAACATAAGATGGAGGATTTGGGCACCATAGCACTGACAAAGGAGTGCTCCATAGTCGTACAACATTCCCTTCCTCCCAAGCTCCAAGATCCAGGTAGCTTTACTATTCCATTTACAATTTGACCCTGTGAATTTGGAAAAGCCCTGTGTGACTTAGGGACCAATGTCAACCTCATGCCATTAAGATTTTTCCAAAAGCTCGGACTCCACGATCTGAAGCCTACCCGAGTCACCCTTCAACTTTCTGAAATATCCATTAAATATCAAAAGGGGATATTGGAGGATGTTCTGGTGAAGGTGGGAAGATTGATCCTCCCTGTAGATTTTATTATCCTAGACATGGAAGAGGATCAGGAGGAGCCTTTTATATTGGGAAGACCTTTCCTGGCCACATGGAAAGTATTGATCGACGTGCACCAAGGGGAGTTTATTTTTTGGGTAGGGGATGAAAGAGTCTCTTACAATGTTCTAATGGTCTTCAAACAATCTTCATTACCCGAACATGGGGGATGCTATGTAGTGACTACCATGGATGAACAACTAAGAAGACAAGAAGATGATCTGGTATGTTCTTCCATTTTAGATGATATGATTTTTCCAGACATTTCCACTGATGAAGCACCTGAGGACCTAAAATTCATTGAAGGCTAGGGCATCCACTACTAGAAAAGAGCTGTCATTCCTGACATCCTATAGAGGGAATAAGTACAACCACTGGTACCTTCAGTTCTCAAGGAACCTGGACTAGAGTTGTAGCCTCTCCCACCTTTCTTAAAGTATGCATTTTTGGGAGATCATCGCACTCTTCCCTTTATAATTAGTGCAGCACTATCACGAGAGAAGGATAATGCACTCCCACAAGTTTTGAAGTGGAGAAAGCAGGAAATTGGATGTACTATTATATATTTTAAGGGTATTAGCCCTACTATTTGCACCCACAAGGTGCTACTCGATGAGGGTGCAAAGCCATCTAGACAACCCCAGCGGCGTCTAAACCCTCCCATGAAGGAAGTTGTAAAGAAAGAGGTTATCAAGCTGTTAGATGCAAGAATAATTTATCCAATATCAGATAGCCCATGGGTGAGTCCCCTGCAAGTGGTCCCTAAGAAGGGAGGTATCACTATCGTATCTAACGACAAGAACGAGCTCATCCCTACTTGCACAGTCACAGGATGGAGAGTCTGTGTTTATTATAGGAAGCTAAACGACGGCACAAGAAAGGATCATTTTCCCCTTCCCTTCATGGATCATATGCTAGAGAGACTGGTAGGGCACAACTTGTATTGCTTCCTCGATGGTTATTCTTGCTATAACCAGATTTCCATTTCTATAGAGGATCCGAAGAAGAGCACATTCACTTGCCCCTATAGAAAATTTGATTATTGGAGAATGTATTTCGGTATATGCAATGCTCCCTCCACATTCCAACGATGCATGCTGGATATTTTTCATGACATGACGAAACAAATCTTGGAGGTCTTCATGGATGTTTTTTCCATTTATGGGAAGTCATTTACCACCTTTTTGCGGCACCTGGAGCTAGTACTGGAGCGATGCGAAAAAAATAACGTAGTTTTGAAATGGGAAAAGTGTCATTTTATGGTGAAAAGTAGAATATTCCTTGGCCACAGAATTTCAGCAAAGAGGATAGAGGTGGATCTGATGAAAATAGAAGTCATTTCACGACTTCCCATTCCATCTTCTGTTAGAGCCATCCACAACTTCCTTGGACATGTGGGTTTTTACAGGAAATTTGTCAGCGATTTCTCAAAGATAGCCCAACCCCTAACCAACCTCCTAACTAAGGATGCTATTTTTGAAATCAATGAGGCATGTACCATAGCTTTTGAGCATCTAAAGTAGTGCCTGGTCGAAGCTCCAGTGATGATTACCCCCAATTGGGAGGCACAATTTGAAGTAATGTACTATGCCAGTGACTATGCGCCAGGAGATGTCTTAGGTCATTGGATGGACAGAATCTTCTGACCCATCTACTATGCCATCCGGACACTCAATGAGCCCCAACTAAACTACACTACTATAGAGAAGGAGATTCTAGAAGTGGTATTATCCTTCGATATGTTTCGTTCTAACCTTGTTCTATCTTAAGTTATTATTTATAATGACCATGCAAAACTTAAGTACCTGTTAAACAAGAAGGATGCAAAGCCCCGATTGATCCGATGGGTCCTCCTGTTACAATAATTTGATTTAGATATCCAAGATAAAAAGGGGAGTGAGATTATGGTTTCTGATCATCTATCCTGTATAAAGCTGCCACACTTGGAGAAGGAAGAGGATCGAGAGATAAGGGAGGATTTTCTTGATGAGCATCTCTTTTCAATTATTGAGTCCCCTAGGCCCTAGTTAGCTGATTTTGCTAACTATTTAGTTACATGTTCCATCCACCCCAACCTCTCCTTCCAGCATAAGAAAATATTTCTCTCTGATGTTAGAAATACTTCTGGGAAGACCCCCCTCCTATTCCGATTCTGTGGAGATGGGGTGAACCGACGATGCATCCCAGAGACAGAGGTTCAAATGGGTCCTGGAATTTTGTCATGCCTCACCCGTTGGAGGATATCATGGGCCAGATCGTACCATAGAGAAGATTCTGCAATCTGGGTTTCTCTGGCCCACCATGCATAAAGATTCCTGAGCCTTCGTTTCCCATTGTGATCCATGCCAACGTACAGGTAATATGGGACGTAGAGCTGAGATGCCCCAGCACCCCATCCTGGAGGTCGAGATCTTTGACGTCTGGGGCATCAACTTCATGGGACCATTTTCCCCTTCTATTAGGAATACCAACATCCTCGTCTGCATTGATTACGTCTCCAAATGGATGGAATCCACTACTACAACAGAAGACACAGCTACGGTAGTCGTGAACTTTCTAAAGAAGCACATTATCAGTAGGTTTGGCGTTCCTCGTGTGCTGATCAGCGAAAGGGGGACTCACGTTGACAACACATTAATGAAAGGAGTGTTGTATAAATATGGGGTAAATCTTCACCTAGGTACACCATACCATCCCCAATAAAGTGGAAAAATGGAGCTCTCCAACCGTGAGCTCAAACAAATTTTGGAGAAAATAGTGAATACCTCACAGAATGACTGGTTGAAAAATCTTGATGATGCTTTCTGGGACTATCGCACCACCTTCAAGACACCACTAGGGATGTCACCATTCCACCTCGTCTATGGAAAACCATTCCATAAACCAGTGGAACTGGAACACAAAGCATATTGGGCCATCAAGGCCCGGAATTTTGATCTGAAGTCAGCTACAGAGACACGAAAGTTACAACTATCAGAACTAGATGAAATTAGAAGGGAGGCGTATGAGAATGCTAAATTGTACAAGGAGAGGAAAAAATCCATCCACGATCATATGATTTCTTGAAAAAGATTTCCACCCGGTGATCAGGTACTCCACTTCAACTATCGTCTTCACCTATTCCCAGGAAAACTCATGTCGAGGTGGTCAGGACTGTTCAATGTCATACGAGCATTCCCCCACGAAGCAGTGGAAATTGCTAAGGAGTATGGTCAAACGTTCAAGGTGAACGGCCAACGATTGAAGATTTAACATCACATTGAAGATACAGTGGGAACAATATCCACCACTCCTCTCAGGTATGAAAAGGTCAGTCGGTTGAGCCAACGACCTAAAACAAAGGCGCTTCCTGGGAGGCAACCTAGAGGATACACGCCGTGTACCACCTATATACATGGAATGTACTTTTTCCTTTTCATTTATCTATTTATTATAAATCTATAGAGTAACTAATAAATAACCAGGGATGATGTCGGTGCCGATGGTATGATCACTGGAGTTTATCCGATCCGTCCCCGGTTTGAATACTCCCAACCTACCTTCGGCACGAGGTTCCTCATTTTTTATATTTTCTTACACAGAGTGTGTATTAAATTCCATATATATATATATATTTTCTTATAAGAAAACCCATGATGGGGATGGGTCAGTTGGCCATGATCGGAACCTGGTTTCCAAAAGACCCAGGTTTGAATCTTGACAACCGCCCCATTTCCATAATTTACCCTTTTAATAAAACCAGACAGTGTGTCTTCCAATATACATTGTGTGTGCCCTATTTTATTTCTAAAACTGAAATATAAAAAAACTTTTCTATATAAAGTAATTCATGCGGATGAAGTTGGAAGATTGGCAATGTCTCGGCCCTGGATCCAAAAGACCTCGATTCGAACTCGTCTAATCTCCTTGCTTTATCCCCTTATTTTATAATTAAAAACCACATGTCGTGAATTTATTTCTTCCCGTGTGTATAGGCTATATAGATTAACTGTATATAAATAATAAATATGGGAAGCAGTACAACCTTCACTCCAGTGGTTGAGGGCTACCATTCGGAGTGGTCGATAGCCGGTTCGAACCTAGCCTCAAGCACCGGACCGATGGTTGTACTTCTCTTTTTACAATTTTTAAACACATGACATGTATTATCCCACTACATTACGTATATAGTTTTATTTTTAAATACTTTATATATATATATATATATATCATTTTTTATTCTTTTTAATTATTAATATTAATTATTATATAGTTTACTATAATAATTATATATATATATTTGTAAAAAAAATATGAGATACACGGTGTGTCATCCAGATATACATGCCTTGTACCTTGGCTATATAAGCCGCCGCCACCAGGCTTCAGGCCGGGTCACGCGGAGTCCTTCCCCTCTTCCCGTTTTCTTCTCTCGAACGCTACCTATCCTCCCCACTTCTTGATCTGTTGATTTGGTTCGTTTAAAGTTCTGATTCTTCTTGCATTGCGATTCTCGGTCTAGGTACGCCCTTCTACACCCTCTATTTTATGTTATTAGACACATTTAGGGTGATTTCAGGATCAGCTGACCGTTCAGCTTCTGCGGTACATGACCATGAAATGAAGAACACATGCCGTGTACTTTTGTACACGACCACACCCAAAATGCTTTGCAATTTGAATATACATGGTTTGTATGTCCAGTTCACACCATGTACTTTCCCCCATTATGCCTGAGTACCCTTTGCACATGGCCTCACACCCCATGTTCCTATATATGGCTTGTGTGTTAGGGACACGATGTGTATCCTATTTCTTTTGGCTAGACCCGTGTCTAGCCCCCACACGGCCATGTTCCTCGAGTAATGAATGTTCCGTGTATGTCCTACACATGACGTGTCTATTATTCTTAGAACTTTTACAATCATGGTCGTGTTGTTTCTGATACACAATCATGTCCACTTTGTATGAACACGGTGTGTATGTTAGGTACACGCCATGTACCATTACATGGTCTATCTTCTTCACCCTCGACATGATTATCCAGAGAACATAGGATGTTTCTCAGCTTATAGTACACACTGTATACTCTAAATGTACACGTCGTGTACTTTTATTTTTTATATTTCTCACTTTTTCTTTGTTTTCTTTTCTTTTTCATTTGATTTCTTTTTCTTTCTTTTTCAGGTTATGGAAGATCACGATCATTCCTGGGGAAATCATCCGGTCATCGCCACTGCGGGCGAGAGGCCCATTTATCGGTGGATAGGGCTGTGACCTCCGATGTAGCCAGACCCCGACACTCCGGTATATGAGCTCCCTCCATTGGCCACCCTTCCACCCCTCACTCCCTCCACCGAGGCTGGTCCGACCACCATCCTTCCTTCCCACCAAGCTGCCACTCCACCTGAGATCTCCTCCTCCTCAAAAGCTGGCACTTCATCGACTGCCCCATCTAGAGACCCTTCACCTACTGCAGCCGATCCACCCCAAGAACCAAATACTACTATGACACCTCCATCTGGTCCAGGACCTACATGTGTTCCCTATCCCTACATGGTGTTCCCCATCACCGATCTGTCACATGAAAGGGTTTGACAGTTTTCTCTTCGTCCGATTATGTTGAGCGGCCACTACCTCGATAACACCATTCCTCAGAATCTAGGAATATGGGGAGAGTTAGAGGATCTCCTGGGAGACACTCCATTTCTCGCTATTTTCTAGTTCAACACTCCTATATTCCACGATTTATTTTTGGAGTTTCCGGCCTCGTTCGATTTCGATAGAGCTGAGTACCAGGAGACACCTGGTGATGCGCTGCCCGTAGTTCAGTTCCGGCTGGGCGGCTGACAATTTTCGCTCACCATGACAGAGTTTGACTGAGGGTGGTGTTTCTACCCCCATCCTATCACCCACCCACTATTTCTACCCTGAACAGACCTTATTGCTCTAAGATCGTGGCTATGTGGCGGGAGATTGCTGGGCCTGACCACCGCTACGCCCCACCTCGAAAAAGAGCACCCTTATCACTGACCACATCCTCTTTTTTACCCACCAGTACATTAACACCATTCTTTTCCCCATCCATGAGGATTTGGGGGTCGTGACCAATCATGAAATGGATCTCCTTACCCGTGTCATCCAGAAGGACTACCCGGACCTCCCTTACCTAACCGCCTCATATTTCCATGCTATGTTTACCGGCCGTCAGGGCAACCTGAACAGTGGGTTTTACACCACTCGCCTCACCCACCACCTTGGAGTTTTCGAGCCTTCTTTACCCCATGACCTATTAGGTTCTCCTCATTATATGGACTATCTCATGCTGATTCTAATGGGATTGGTCGGGAAGTAGGGGGTGCCTACATCCTTGCCCAGGCTCGGCCCCAACCACCTACTGACCCTCCAGCCCCAGCTGATTCCCCTGCTCCTCCTTCCCCACCCCTCCAGTTTCCCCACCCCACACCCTTTCTACTGACCCCACTTCTTTTAGCCTTTGTTCTTCTGTACCACCACCAGCCCCACATACCCCCGCACCCTCGGGCGATCTCTCGCGTTCCCTCCGCCTGGCCGCAATGGAGCAGCATTTGGTACGTATCGACAGCTGCGAGAATCGCATGGAGCAGCTGTTGGAGCTTATTATTCAGCATCTGGGTATTCCATTGCCTCCACCACCTGCCTCTGCCTTAGCTCCTGGCCCTTTTGCTGCTGCTCAACTGCCTTATACTGCACTGGCAACAGATTCTGTTCTCCTCTCTACTGTGGGCCCAACTGCTCCCACTGCTACCACCACCACTGTCGCCAGTCCAGGGAGTGATATAGAGCCTCATATTTAGAGTCCATCACCCATGGCTCCTACTTCTTTGACATCCCTTCCAGATGCAGAGTTCGAACCTCCTACTTCCATGGCTCCTGATCCATCTCTACCAGCTGGTCTTGTACTGGATGATGCCTCTTCTAAGGCCACCCCTTGACTGGTTTTTGGGACACATGCTTTTCATTATATATATATATATATATATATTTTATATCTTGTTCCCATGTTTGTTATTCATGATAGAAGTATTCTCTTTCTTTTCCCCCTCACAGGTACTCTGGCACGTTTTTGGGAGCACTTTTACATCACATACTGTTTTCCTACACCTAGACATGAGGGGAGTCTTCTTTTTTCCATTGTTTACTTTTCTTTATTAGTTTACTTCTTTGTTTCATTCCCCTCGATATAGTACCCTATTGTATCCCCACCATACCTTTTTCCACTTTTTGGGCACTTGGTGGACCACGTGCGATATTAAGTATGGGGTGGGGGTGTCTCTCGACCTATTTAGTCTTTTCCCTTTTCAGATTATAGGAGACATCATTATTAGAAGATATAATTAAAAATTTGAAGACATTTTGGTTAATCATATTTTAAAAATAATAAAGTTGAAAGTAGAAAATTTTAACAGTTACATGCTTATTTTGATTCTTATGTATTGTAAAATGATTGCTGATATAATTTAAATTACAACTTGTAATCCTTGGATAATTACATCGATTAGACCAATCAAATATTTTTCAAGTCATGACCTGATTGTCTCTTTATTTATTTTCCCACTCACGAGAGGAATTCTAAACCCCTTTGTCATATTATTTCTAATACCCTCTTTCTAGAGAGATTCTATGAATTTATATAACTACTAGAATTTGCAAGTTTTATTTTAGAAACATGAAGAATTTTTGAATTACATTAAAATGATTGAGGCATAAGATTGTTTTAACCCCTTTATCTTGATCCTACCCTACATATTCTCTTCGTGAAGCCCCTAAAGACCATGAATAACCTTTATATGAAGCTATATTACAAGAATATTTCCCTTCCTACCCTACTTCTTTTATGATTTTTCATGATTATTTATTTGATCTCAAAAGAAGGGATTAACAACACATGGAATAAATTAGTGAATTATCATGAAATTAAGTACGGGGGAGAACCTCTTGATCATTTTGGGAGAAAAGAAAAGAGTTCCAAACCTCTATTATGAAAATTCATAAAGGTTCCCTTTGTTTAAAAAAATTGTACAAACAAAGGGGCCTTATACACACTTTTTGTTTTGTGACTCCTACTCAACTAAAGGAGATGGGGGTGTTGATATAATTTGGTAAAGATTGTTAAGGACATGTTTTCATTGAGTTTAAATTTGAATATCATGCATTGTTATTTATGAATTTAGCCTCCTTTTTCAAGACTTAGAGTTATTTTTCACATCTTTACCTACCAACCTTTAGCCACATAAACATCTGACCCTATTTGAAAAGACCTCATAAATTTTGTAAGTCAAATTTCCTAAAGTGGGGAACTAGATTTCATGCAAACCTATGGATATAGTTTATATATCTCTGATTGAGCATAATTTTCTTAAAAAAATCTTAAGTGTTGAGCATATTTTTGGTAAGGTAAATCATCAAGTGGATTGCTTATATTTGAAAGGTTGAAACATGTGTTAAAAGAGGATAAAAATAGTAAATTGAATTATATATGAGGCATAATTAGAGTATCTCATGAATTGAAACTATTTTGTATTCTTTGTGAAATTTTATCCATTCACTTATTATTTAAATTTATGATTAACTAAAGTTATTCCTTTTACAGTATAGATTCTATTAAATTAGATGTTGAGAGTTGCTTGAGGGAAAACAAATGATTAAGTATGGGGGAGTTTGATACACCCAATTTGGGTATACATTTTCATATATTCTATTGAAAAATAAGAACAAGTTTTCAGAAATTACCTACTTCTTAGAGAAAAAATAATTTGATTTTGATGATCTTATTAATTTCTTGGAGTTTTATGGCCAAATACACAAAATAGAGAAAGATAGAGAAAAAATTTACAACTACATGGCTTGTACTTATATACACTCCGTGTACATTCCAGTTTAGACACGGGTTGACCAGGACAAATACATGCCCAAGTAACCAGAAGGCAGTACACGCCATGTTCACATATCTAAACACTGTGTAAGAAATTCATGGCCGAGAAGAGTCTACACGCCTATGTGGATGGATGAAGGGGACACACCGTGTGATGTTTCAACACGCCGTGTATGAATTTCTAGAAGCGGTTGGTGGTCAAATTTTTATACTACACACCATGTATGGCAGCGCTACATGCCATGTATATTAACCTACCAGGCGACGCCATGTTCCAAGTCAAAGACAGCATGTTAGGCCGCCTACCAATGGAGAAAACGAAGCCAAAAACGCATTGAAGAAAGTACATAGAATGTAATTTTTATACATTCCTTGTACTTATTTTTTCTATAAAAAGAGTCCTCGGCCTCCGGACTAAGGGAGTGTGACGTGTCTGAGTATTTTTTTGATGAATTGTTGAAGCCCCGAAGGAAGGATGCTCTGCCATCGTACCACTATTCTTCCATCTACTGAAGAATCATTCAGTTTTCAAAGTTCCAAGCATGATTTCATCAGGTATCAACAGTTTTTTGTTTATAATTTTCAATATATGTACCTAACCACCCTGTGTGTTGGGGTTGTAGAAGCTGATGAGTTGAAATTTGATTTAATTTGTTATGAATGTGTTTGTTTTAATAATATCTTCTTATTCTTCTTAAATCACTTCATATTATCACTGTAAATTTTTTACCAGACCAAGGGCAGAATTTTCAGGGATTCAAAAGAAGAATAAAGACGAACAACTCCATGACCATTGGAAGTAACCATCGGATCAAAATGGACTAAGCCAAATAATGATCTATTAAATACTAACTACTAGACCAAGGAGTTAGTCTCTTCAATTGTAAATATAAAGTTTACCAGAACAAGGATACTTTATTACAAATTAAACCCAGATAGTTGGGTTATTGTGAACAACACAACCTCATAATAAATTTGATTTAATAATCAACTTATCACAAATCCATAACCCCATTGCATTTCTATCTTTATTTTCATAAAAACCAATTTTACCATATTTACTTTAATTTTAGTAATTAATTTGTTAAAATAATCTTAAAAACCAATTGTTATTTCTGTACCCAAACAACCAACCAAAAACAACTCTAAATTCAGAAGAATTCACTAAAAAAAAATAGAAACTAAATTAAGCATGATAAAATAATCTCATAGTTCCCTGCAGATTGACCCCTTACTGGTGCTATACTTGTTAGGGTAAATATAATTTGGGGCACTGAAAACATACAATTGGTGAAACGACCATCCAATAAGTGTTATGCTTGCTAGATTATAATGACCCTTACTTTTTTGTATGATAAAAAATAGGGGATATTGGAATTTT